>VKOC01003411.1:0-48079 GCA_009364415.1 Spea multiplicata
CTACACATATATATACTAATCCACACATATATACCAAACCACACATATATACCAAACTACACATATACTAATACACACACATACCAACCCACTCTCACTTAATGCTTTCCTACCTTTCCTTTCTTCCTTCAGCTTCTTTTCTTCTTCTTCGCTCCTCTTCTTCAGTTCTTCTGTCTTCTCTGTCTTCTTCCGGGTCAGAGGGCACGGACAGTGGTGGGCGCGGCTTCAGTGCTGTGCGCCGGGATCTGACAACAAACCCCGGCGCACAGCAGCTGTTGCCGCGTGGATCACAAGGGAGCGGTATCGGAGGTCTTTAACAGACCTCCGGCTCCCTTGAGTGATCACTCAGGGAGCCGGAGGTCTGTTAAAGACTCCGATACCGCTCCTTTGGCGAGCCTGCTCCTCCAAGCGGGCGGACATTACTGGTCCCGTCTCTGGAGGGGTGCCGGGTTGCGCAAATTGGGGCGGCGGCGGCGGCGGCGGACCCCGCGGCGGCGCCTCCTGGAGTGTGGCGCCCTGTGCGGTCGCACAGGTCGCACAGGTCGCACACCCCAAAGGCCGGCCCTGTCTACACCACTAGCCCTTTACTACTAATAAGCCACTCTCCCAGAAGAACTAGTAAGGTTTCATTCTGAATAAGAACAACCTGTTATAGATTTAACACTGACCTATTTCCAAAGTGCCTAGGAGAATTCTCTCTGTAAAACGGTTTCTTTTGTCCTTGAACACAGTGGAAAGTTGAAATCTTACCAGTAATAATATAATTATAGTGTGTACTGTATGTTAGCATCCCATTAATTGTTTAGGAAAAGCTAAATGGCGGTAAAACCACAAAATATAATTAAGTTGTTTGTTACAGCAAGAGTGGAAGTTAACACCGGTTCCATAATTAACTAGCAGACAAATCCAAAGAACAGAATAACATAAACTCAAGAAAACCAGCATTTAACAATATATATGTTCTATGCTACGCCAAGAAACACGAATACAAATGTTGCTATTGTTTTACTTGAATTATTGCATCATATGTATGAAGTATATTTTAAACTAAATAGTGAACTTGTCACATCTCTTAGTTTCAATAATATACTAATGCACACGTTGGCTACTAATATATAAACTAATTTGGGTACTCTTTTCAGGACTCTCTCATAAACATACCTCTTAGGTTTAGAATTTATTACCAGCCAACACAAAGGGTAGGCAGCAACCGGTTTTGTGATGGATATCTTATCAAACACTCCTTAGACATACCTGGGGGTGGCTGGGGTAATGTCTTGGGACAGGTCTAGGCCAGCACCCTATATTGATATGCTTCTGGAGGTGACTGTTTCTCCCCCCATATATTTTAAACTTTAATATATTGCCCTTGTGGGTGCATGTTATAAACGTACTCCCCATTGAAAAAGGTTTGATCATAACCCTGTGCCAATCGGGATGGTTCTCTCATGCACTCTCATAAAGAGCAGTAAAAGTCCCTATGAAAGAACCCCCGTTTGCTGTGCAGGGAAACCCTACTGATGGTGTCACCAGTTTCTATGCTAAGAAAATTAAGTTGAATACAAAAATGAAAATGCAAGTGATTGGTGTATTCGGCAGTAGATATGGTCATCTAAGAGGAGACAGATGCAAGGAGGGGTATGAAGAATTGTGGTTAAACCTTATAGATTATGTCAATACGCTAACAAGAAAAGAGAGGGGTTAATCCTCGAAGGACAGGACAGGTGTATGCTTGAGTTTAATACGGTTGCTGGAATGGTATAGGGCTGAAAATGTTTGAGATGAAGATATTATTGAATGAACCCCAAAGATTTGATCTGAGTTTCTGAAGCTAGTGTATTATGAACGATGGAGTTGGCCATTTCAAGGTGGCTGTTTAGGGAATAATCGGGTGTTTGAACGAAGGAGGAGTCAAGGGGTTAGGTGTTGACTGATGGACACTAAAATAAATAACCGGCACATCGGATAGGGAATCTACAATATGACAGACAGGTTTATGCATCAACAAAATCACAAGTAAGGGGACCTGGCTTTTGTAATAACATAGAAATGGTTTAATTGACAAAAAAGAAGGTTATTGGAAAGGTTTATGTGGGCCATGAATCAGTGAACCATTCGTCACAGTAAATTGTAGCTGTGACAGTAGAGTTACTGAAGTGTCTTTAAACATTTGAGGAGTGTTGAGGGTTACAAGTGGGACGGGAAAAAAGGGGAGAGAAGAAGTGAGAAGAAAATTAACATCTTTAGGGAATAGTTCTACTAGGAATGTTAAAGTAACCTAGATGGGATCGGAGTTCTTGTTTAGCACAGAAAGATTTCTCAGAAAATTATTGGACTATTGATTAAAATGCGTAATCCTTATTCGGGGGGGGCTGGATGCTAAACTTCCCTACAGGAGGAGGCACTACTTGGTTTGGGAATCCAAAGGTTTATAACTGAATGTCAACTGGACAGCAAAATAATAGGACTTGTGCCATTTAATGTCATGAATGTGCTTCAGGGATGGGTAGATAGGTAGTACTTTGAAGCCAAGACTTGAATGACTTGGGACGTACAAAGATTGGTATTGTCCAGTTTAGGAAATAGCATATAGCATAGGAATTGTTCTAAAGAAACAATGGGGATGAGGGAAAAACTGCTAAAAGTACAGGTGTATGTAGCTGTAACAGATATTAACAGAATACAAGAGTAAATAGAGCGATAGAGTATTTTTATATTCTATTCCCAACCATAAACCACTAAACCATTTTAAAACAAAAAGGCAGATGTTCTCCGCTAAGGGATATACTTCTGTAAACGTGCCTTCCTTTTTTGGCCCTGAGATAGTTAAGAAAGAGCATCACTGACATGATCACGCCATGGCTTGAAACAGCTTTATAATGTACTTTTTTTTATTAGGTGAGTATACTACGTCTCAGTATCAGATTGCAGTGCTAAGCCTCATTTTCCACACTGTTAAAACCTTTAGACTATAAAAGCCCACCCTAGTGACATTTTATGTGTAAGTTCTGAGTAAAGTAAAGGCGATATTTCTTGTAAGGCATTTGTATGAGTTGTATTTTTTGGAACGTTATAGTGAACATAATTTATTTAACATACAACAGAGTTTACAGACAAGTCATTCTAGGCTAATTATAATCTTGTAAAAGCTATAAAAAAAATCCATAAAAAGTATCTAGGATTCTATTCCCTCAAGACGCGCTGAGTACATTGTGCCTTAAATCAACCTATTTCATTGAGCTATAACCAGCATCACAGCATAGTTGGGTGTTGTTTCCCATTTTCTTCTTTACTGGGAGGGTGATAAATTATTATTATTATTATTATTATCTTTTATTTATATAGCGCCAATAGTTTACGCAGCGCTTATGGTATTATTTCTGCCTATCCAATTGAATGGTAGTCTGCAGTTTTTCTTTATGAATTCATTCTACAAGCATAAAACCTTATTGATCAAACTATTAGCTAGAAAAAAAAAATATATGCCATTTTTTTTAGTTTTTGGAGGACATGCATATAAGAATATGTCTTTCTCACTTACTGTAATCGGGGCTGGAGTTTGTAGGGCCTTAGGTAAACTATGCCAAGCTTACCAGTCTACTGCAGGGTCCCTTTTTGTGACTCAACTCCTTAGGTAGGCTTTCTTACATGGTGGGGCAACAACATATAGGAAACAGGGCTGGACTAGGATGATGGTGGCCCTGGAGACCAACAAATAACATATGTGTATTTCTCGGCTAGATAAGTCAGCATCCAGCAAAGTAAGTATGAAACATTATCGGCCAGTGGCCCACTGGGCATTTACCAGGTGTGCCAGATGGCCAGTCCAGGCTTGTATGGAAATATATTCTCATTAAATTATTTGTTTTTATAAAAGCAGGGCCCTCTTTACCTTGTCAGTTTATTTATATGGATTTGATGCTACATGAATAAATAATAATAGTTTGCATATAGTAACATCACTGGGATAATATTCAAACCCAATTAAAAGACTAATCAGAAAAAATAATGTCATAAGAACCTTTGAAAACTAAAAATAACTGCTAACATGACGGATGAGGCAGTAAATCTTACAGCATAATGGAAGCATTATGAAACAAAGCAAATACAGTTTTCAACTGCAAAAACGGATGTGTGGTTTTGGGTGAATGGCATACGTTTAGGGTCAGTGAGTCCATCATTAGAAAATGTGGTTAATGTAGACGCATGTTAAACATAGGAATCTCATACGTTAGAAGGTATGTTGTTACTGATCTATCTAAGAAATATTTTAGGAAAAAGCATCTGATATCAGATTTTATGTGAAGAAGAAGTAATGATTTTCTTGAGGAGGGACCAAAGTTGACATAAATAAAATGTACAAGTAATCAACACGATTAAATGGAAAGGGGTGAACTGCCTTTATAAAGTGCTATCAAACCTCAGTCTTGTTTTGGGTGACACTGTAAAGTAATTATGTTGTAAATATATTAAATTGTAAATTTAGTGGATACGATTTTGTAAAACATTCATTATTGAACTTAACTTTAAATATAGTGTGACTTCTTATAAGTACACAGTAATCAATAGAAAGCCTGATTGTAACCGGCCACATCTCTCTCAAGATCTGTATCTCTGTATGTGACAGCCATTCACATCTCTCTAAAACCTCTTTAAGGTCAATGGTCCTTTATAAAGCTCCTCTGTTACATTGTAGACTGTGACCGTTCTCGTGGCACATGTTGTGGTGGGCTTCGACATTATCTTCACTTATTGCTATTGTGTATTGTGGCTGTGTATATTTGTTCCTTTGCTTTTAGCCAGGGGTATTTGACTATGAATAAATTTATTAAGGTTCATTTCATTGAGCCCCATGTGGCCACCTGCAAAATGACTACAGCCAATAAAGAGTGACTGCTCTTTTGAATTAATATCATTATTTATTGTTTTATATAGCGCCATCATATTCCGCGGCTTTGTACAATGGGTGAACATGGCATAACAAGTAGTAAATGACATAATAATTCGACTTCGAAACAAGAGGTAAGAAGGGGTCTGCTCAAACAATCTTAATGCAATGTATAATCCCTTTTTAATGACGAGTGGCAGATTTTAATAAATAAATCAAACATGGAAACAGCAAAGGTACCCTTCAAAATTAGTGGCCTCATTTAGTCCGTTTGTGTAATATAGCTGTTAGAATTGTATCTACTTATGTCATTTTATAGCAAAATGTGTTATTGTGCCTTTTACATGTCAATTCGGTAAAAATGTATATTTAATTAAAGCAAGTATAAATGTCATTTCCACTGAACAGAAATTGATTTAATAGCCTATTAGAACACTCTGTTCTCTTAGCATGACATTCAAAGAAATTCTAGCGCACCAGTGTTTCCAAATAAAAATATCAATAATGGTTTAAATGAAACAGCCTCCTATCAGAAGTGGCCGAGGCTAATACAGTGAGGGAATTTAAACACACATGGGCATAGTTGCCAACAGTCCCGTATCTGTACTGGATAACCTGGAGCACAAAGTAAATTAGTCCACTTTAGTTTCCACCCACTTTTGTCCTGGGAAAGCTGGAGCAAAATGGGCATGTATCCATGGGATAGGCATGACGCTCTCCTAAGACAAGGTTAAACTCTGTCTCTATGTAAAACACAATGGACAAACTAGATGGGACAAATAATTCTTATCTGCCAACTATGTTTCTATGGTTATGGTTATAACAGATTTCAAATTGATATTCAAAATGGCAATGCACACTACATCGAATGTAGACAAATTTAACAGTATCTTGCATTGAGGACTGCATATGGTGAACACCTTTTTGAAGTACATGCCAATAATATAGTCTGATAGTCTCATTCCCACTCACTTTCGTGTCAATACATTGTACATTATTTTGCTAGAAATGAAAATGGATGATTTTTTTTATTTAGAGTCAATTTGAAATGTTTTGCCTTCTGAATACAAACTAGTCCCTTTTTTTATAAAACCAAATACTATCCAAAAACCAATGTCAATGCAGTGAGAAAAGAAACACATTAAGTATTTTTTCCTTCATTTTTCCGTTCATCCAAGAACTTCTGGCTTCTTCTTCTGGATCATGATGTTCCATCTTCAAGCATCTTCAGAGTGTATCATTATTACAGGGAGTTTCTGAGTCACATTACTTTTGCCCAAATATATAACAATCTCATTTAGACTCTTCAGAACACAAATGGAGCACACATATACTGTCCTAATAAATTTAAGGATCTAACATAAGATATCATTAGAAAAGACAAAAAATGGTTCAGCACTCAACTCCCAGGAAGCTGGGTGCTAGCAGGAAAAAAGGGTCAGCATAAACCCTCTTGAAGCGTACGAACACAGAAAAGAAACCCAGCACTCCAAACAGCTTCCAATCCTTAGGTTACTTTATTCACAGAAAGCAAAACAAAAAAAGCAATGTTTTGGCCAAACTTGACAAAGCTTGACAAAGGCCCTGTTTGGCGGAAACATTGCTTTTTTTTGTTTTGCTTTCTGTGAATAAAGTGACCTAAGGATTTCAAGCTGTTTGGAGTGCTGGCATTCTCTTCTGTGTTTCTAACAAAGATATCAGGCATTCTGTATATTTAGCAAACTATCCCGCTGTTATAGAACTTGGATGCCTTATATCTCATATAGAACTAAGTACAATTGTAAATAGATATGGACAACTCCCATGTGAATCACGTTGCATTATTTGCCCAAGAATCATTATTTAATTTGCTGTAAAATCAAGGTGTGCATTCCATTCAATTCCAAAGATGTTGCCATGATAACAATACATTATGATTCATTTTCTTACCTGGGGCAGTAGTTTAGGGTGAAGAACAAGTCATCCAAAGTCTAAACATGATGTCATGAATGCAATGAGGCTAGGTACATTTGGGATCCCACTGAAGCATAACATTGATTTTATAAAGATTCAAAAAACAATTTGTCATGGCATCATAAGTGAAGAATGCAGATTACAGCAAAAAGTGGCAGATGTTTTGTTTGTTCTTTCTTTTAGTGTACATTAAAAAAAATCACATTGCCCCCCCACCGATCTAATTTCTGTCCACATTATATATTTAATGAGGCATTTTCTTTCATAAAGAAATAATGATGACAGATATATGATGCACCATTAAAGGTAAAACAATGAAATCATAGATAAAGGAAAGAAGTCTGTGTGATCTGGTAGTTTGTCAGTAGCTAAAAATATAGTCTAATATAAAACGTTCCATAGACCAAATATACTGTACATGCTGCGCATGGTATGGCTAAAGAGAAGAACCAAAGACTGGAGTGAGTCTATAGTAAAATCATAAATAAAAAGTAGATAAATAGCTTACACTCTAGAGTTTAAAATATATAGCACAAACACTGATAGCGATAAAAGAGAAGTATACACGGATCAGCAATAATATGATGACCACCTGCCTAATATTGTGTAGGTCCCCCATTTGCTGCCAAAATAGCCCTGACCTGTCGAGGCATGGACTCCACTAGACCACTAAGGTGTGCTGTGGCATGTGGCATCAAGATGTTAGCAGCAAATCCTTTAAGTCCTGTAAATTGTTAGGGGGGCCTCCATTGATGCATGCCATGTGTTCTCCAGGTAAGCGTATATATGCACCCGGCCATCCACATGATGTAAAACAAAAAGTGATTCATCAGACTAGGTCACCTTCTTCCATTGCTTCGTGGTCCAGTTCTTATGCTCACATGACAATTGTAGACGTTTTCGGACAGGGGTCAGCATGGGCACCCTGGCTGGTATGTGGCTACACAACCCTTATATGCAACAAACTGCGATGCACTGTCTGTTCTGACGCCTTTCTATCAGAACCAACATTAACTTTTTCAGTAATTTGAGCTACAGTAGCATGTCTGTTGGATTTGAGCAGAGTTACTTCTTCTGTCCTACCAGGTATGTTTGCATTTTGGCAAAAAAAGAAGATATTGATTCTGCAACGCATACATATTTTGAGGGATGTAATTGTATATGTGCTCTTGGTATCTGAAATATAGTGCATATAATAATCATAAACCCCAAAATTAAAGCTCCTTAAACAGCTTCTGCTCATTGATATTGTATGGCCAGATCCAGTTTTATTTTTTTGGCAAAGGCATTAAAACAAAACACATCTAACTTGCTACTGTCTGCACCAGCGTGAAAATGAGTAATACTTGTTTTCTGCCCATCAGACCATGACAGGCTCCATTCAGTAGATATGGGTCCTGGCCAGGAGTTCTAGCTCATGCTGCAGTTGGGCAGGAGCTCTCCAAAGGTCTTCTTTATTTTAAATGGGTCTTGCTGGCTATTGCTGTTTTGTGAGTATGTGGAAGGTGCCATAATATCTTTCAATAAACAAAAACTTTGTTTGCAATAAATTCACGGCAAGTTGGACTCCCACTAAAATGATTCCCAGCCCTGTAGGGAGATTTTTGGGGCTCATGCATAAAATAGGTGAGTTCTTCTTTTCCATACAACTAAACACATATGATCAGTAAGATAGGTATAAATGGAGATATCTACACCGTCAAACAGGAAGTTTGTTATCGTTTGGATGGTCCCAATACATTTGTCAGAATTAAAAAAGTTCAAAAAAATTGCACGCTATTCACCTGAAACATGGAATCTTGAGCGCAGATATCTTATTAAAATACATAAAAACCGTTGTATCATTTAGAAATGACTAAATATAGGCATTTTACGCTCCACTCATTAATATAAAATTCTGGTAAACAAGAGTTTAAATTAAATATGATTTCTTCCTTCTTTTTCTTTCAAATTCCTGCATTTGTACAATGATTACTTTGTTTATTTAAAAATGCTATTTTTATTGAAGGAAATGAATTATTAATTTCCTATACGAAAACCAAAAGATTTATGCATTTGATATAATCAATTTAAATCGGTGTGTTTTACATTAATCTGGAGCTTGGATATTTACTAAAACTTTGGAACAGTGACAAGATCTAGGATTTTCATTGGTTGTCTCTGGCATCACTGAAATTGATTTACATATTTATGTGCATTCCAAAGTTTGCCCTTTTATCTTAATGGCCTATGAACACTCTCAAATCAAGCGGGTGACATCGGGAAAAGTCTGGTGCCAACATTTTTCAATGCATGTTAACGAGTTTCTAGGTTTCCAAGGACAAAAATGTTAGTACACAAAACTAAACTCTGAAATAAAATGCAGTATAATTCCTTGCCATTTAGCTATCTCTCCACTGTTGTTAAGGTGTTTAGTGTTGGTTGGATCTTCTGGTATTTTTAAAGGTGGACGAAGAGAAAGGGGTAACTTTAGGATAAGAAATTGTATACGCAATGCTAGTTAACTCCTTCCCTTCAATAACATGGAGGATAGAGAAAGGGTCGGAGGCATGGGTGAACCCAATGTCTCCCCAGAGGTTTAACATTCCACATAGAAGATGGAGGGCATGGTTTACAATGATTACCCAAAGGATTACCCAAAGGTATTTTAACCACAATTAACAGAGGGTGTGGGATGGGAGATGACTGGGAGGTATGAAAGATTGCCGTACCTCACCATGGTTTTATATTTTATATCCTCCAAGGTTACATGCTTCCCCAAATTATTGATGGAGGAAGTGTGGGATCCTCCTTGGTGAATTGTTGGAATTGGTGATCACAATTACCTTTTTAAGCCCCAGAAGTTTAAATTGCAAACATTTAAGCTAATACCCGAATTCCACTATCAGTTTGATAGAACCAGGATTACCCAGATCAAAAAAAAACAACAAAAAAAAACCTTCAACACAAATATACAGGAAGCTGGAATACTGCAATTACTAATACTATACTATTCCTATTATTACTATTATTAGTTAAACTATACCATCGAGTGTAGCAAACCTAATGGAAAAATAGTCGCATTGGTCTAATGCCGAAGGCTGTAATAGTCACAGTCACAAAGTAATACAAAATTTTTTTTGTTCTTAAACACAATCCAAAATATGCTAAAAATGATTGCTTAATTATAAATACATTCCAACACTAGGAGATTTAATCCTAAAATGTAAAATGCTAAAACCCTCACTTAAAGCATGTACAGATTTCTGTTCAAATCAAAGGTGGCGACAAGTTGGATTTGCCTTTGTTAATATTATTTATGTAGAATCCAATTATTTTTTAAATAATGTACATTTTGATGTAGACGAGTAACACGAGGGAGAGAAGATATACATTTTTGGGAGGTCTTACTTACTTCGCACTAAATGTTCCGTGCGATGTAAAATAATCAATGTTTCGTCTCCTTCTTTATTGCTTTGGCACAATTAACATTATACAATTGGTACAATCAAGTTTATTTAACTTGAACGGGATGGTACAAAAGATCTTAGTTGTATGCAATGAGCAAAACACCCTTTTGAGCTCTTTAACCACCCCTAACACCCACTTTAGAGTGGGTCACAAGTGAAGGAGTCTTACTTAAATTTAGTATGACCACGAGCAAGTATAACTCTCATTTAGTAAACAAATCAAGTTTAACAATCGTATGATTCTGCTGGAACAATATATGGAAATGTTTGTAGCACATGTGCTCTTTATACTGCTCAGAGAGAACCTTATTAATTAACCGCAACACAGAGTTGTCTGTACACAGAGTAAAATGTAATGAAGGAATTTAGATATAAATATGCCACAGATCCAGATGATTTATGACTGCTAGCAGTAAGGGCCATGTCATGGCTGGGACTGCCATGTCAGGCTGGGGTTTCTGTAGGACACGTAAATGCCTCAAACCCTGCCTGGGGCAGATGGACTCAGGGATTAAGACCAGATATTGTTACCTTAGTTTGTTGCCTTAGTTTTCTACCATCTGCAGGAAGGACTAGGAAAATGTTTGTAAAAAGAGGCAAGAGACTTTTACACGTAACATGTAAGCTGGAAACTCTGGCAGAGCAGACCTGGACGTGTGACTCAAGGCTGGAAAACGTGAGTCTGTGAACTTATGGTTATATTGTAAGTGTCTGTAAAAGGCCTGGTCCCCAGTGGCAGAAACACCAAGTTAAATAGGACAAAGGACAAGTCGGCATAATATCAAACAGTTCAGTCATACAAAGGTAAGAGCCAGAACATTGTTTTATGGGGTAAGGCGTAAAACTAAGTCTGGGTCAGAAACCAGACATGGAGTATGACAAGCTACCAAGAGGTCAAGATAAGAATAGCCAAGTTCCAAGCTGGAAATCATAGCAAGTAAGCAATAAACCAAGACAACGGCGGTGAACAAGTACATTTATAGACTAGCCACAGTTGTAATGGGAACCAACTAGGTACGCCAGAGGACTTGGATACTGGGATACGCCTGGATAGCATTTGTTTTCATTTTACTCTGTGCACTTTGTATATAGTCATAAAGGCAACATTTTGGTGACTCAAGTATCATCAAAATGGAGAACATATGCAGTATATGGAGGGGGAGAAGATGTGGAAAAAGCGACCCTCATTTACCCCACTGTGTACAGACCAAAAATAACACTATTGGTCAAAGTGTGTCCATTCACAGGTATGTACAACATATTCCCACCAACTAATGGAACCTTTACCTCAGTCCTGCTGAAGAGTATTTGTCAAATACTAGGTTTAGCATGCAGTAAAAATGGAGTAAAAGCAAAACTAATGAGTTGATTTATCCTGTAATACCCAGGAAATTATTTCTTTGATCATCCATGATGGTCCTGAGACGTGCAAGAAGTCCTTGGAATCTGTGGATACAGAACTGGCAGATAAAGGTAAGCCATAGCCTCTTCTCTGCTACAACGATCTACGGTGACTTTCACACCCACACAGTCAAGAACTTCTTATTGAGCTCTTTGTACACTTCGCAAAAACATTTTGTGTCCTTACAATGTTTAATCTTTTACAGATGTGAAATGGAAGTGTAAGCTTTACAGATATTACACACCTCGCTGTCAGATCTGGTAGGCACCACATTCTTTTATGTGCCTGGTCATTAAATATAGATTTAGTAGTTGGATCAAGGGCAACTGTTTTTGATACATTCATTTCTCATCGGTTTCTTTCCCTGTAAAATTGCAGGAAATATTTTTGCACAATGAATACTTTTATATTCATGTAGCTAATGATCACATTTTTTGTCAGAGGCCAAAGTATTTTCAGCAGAATCATTTTTTCTCAAGAATGTCTTTTGCTGGTTGGTAGATTGTATGTAGAATGTGAAACCTTGAATATTGTTATTCACATTGAAAAGCAAGAAATATATTTTTGAAATCAAATTTCCTAGTATGAAGTGACAGAACCCCATATTTCATAGGTTCCTGCAAGGAAACGATTTGGACAAACTATTGTTTTTTCATTACGTCTCTTCTGGCCATTGGAAGTCCACTTACAGTTATGGGGTATATGTTTGTAGCTTACAAATCAATATGTCTGAGGGCTCCACTGACCACACCTTACTTTCTGTTCATAAAGAAATCCACAGATACATCAGAATGCCCATTTGTTTTGCTGAAAATAACATTTTTAGCCACTTAGTCAATATGCTACACTATCTTGAGGATATGTCTATCCAAGGCCGGGCCTAGACCAAATGACACTTTGATGTCTCCCGTCCGTTTTTTTCACCATTTCAGATTATTAGGTCATGGTTTTACACAACGAATGAGTATTCAGACTATTTCATTTTTCTACTTTACTGTGTAGTTTTATCTAAATATGATTTTTAAATGCTGTATAAATGCATTAATCCCTTAGAAAGGACATACATCAGAGGAGGAAAGAAGCGCGTAGGGCTGTGGGTCCCAATAGGGAGATCTGTTTCTAGGGGCTGCCATTACTTTGGACCTGTCAGCCTAGGAATAGTATGTTCCTTCTCTGATTCAAGCACTCTGAAAGGCCCTGCACCTGTAATTTCTTTTAATTTAAAAAAATAAAGGTAAAAACCAGACTAGCAAATATGCAGTCCAAAAACACCAGTCTTTTCTTAAAACTAGGAACATTTCTTAAGACTGCTACAAAGAATGCATAACAGTTTCTTCTAGTCCCTAAAGGTCGAGTGAAAGAGATTTTGTAGTCATGACAAGTTCACAGTAGCAAACTCCCACAAGTTGTATGAGGGAAAGCATTAGTAGGGTCACTGTGTAGAGGGTAGGCAAAGAGGGTGCACTTACCTGCCTGCGCCGTTGTTAATTTGGTTGGTTTGGTTTTTTTTTTTTTTTTCAGTTTTTTTAGGTGGACTGATTTTGAAAGTTACAGCTGAAGGCATGCAAGCCTCACGTAAACTTAAAAGGGGTAGGATAAAAGCGCTAAAAGCAACAACAAAAGGAAAAAAAAAAGTCCTTTTTAAAACAAAGTTGTTGTAGATGATGTAGCAGCAGAACCACTTGCCAAGGTTTCCTCTTCTTGGCTTAAACAGGTAGAGTAGTTCACAAGGGGGTTAGTGGCTGCGCTCTCATGGATGTATATGAAATATATAAAAAAAAAGAAAAACACAATAGTGCAATATGTCTCAAGGCTTGTATTTGTTTGAGATGAAGGCCACAAAGGGCTACTCACATTTGGTGGGGGCTTCTTCAGTTAGCCCCAAAGTATACGCTTGGGCGATATAATCCTCGCCTTAAAGATTTCTTTGGCAGCTTTCTTTAGCCTCAGCCTTTGAAGCAGTCTGTAGTGTCCACAGCTCAGCGCTTAAGTGGTAAAATCCCCACGCAAGGTGTTGTGTCTTATAAATTAAAAGGGGTCCAGGAGCAAGATAAAATAGTTTTTAAAAAAACTTTTTTTATTTTAAACTTTTGGTAATAAAAACCAATAAAAAACCAACAAAGGGTTAATATAAAATAATACACAAACGCGTTTCGCCTAGCACAGGCTTCCTCAGAGTGTATAGAAAAGCTCCTGATACATTGAATGTTTTTATACAGTTTGAAATGTCTAAAATGGTGGCAAATGACATCATCAACAAGGGGTGTGGCTTATACATCCCAAAAAAAAAATGTTTTTTCCTTTTTTCAAATTAAAACAAGCATAATTGGAACGTTACAGAAAGAGGTGCATGTCAAAATCTATATTTAACCCTTCAGGGGTTAGGGTTTTTAAACAATATATCCAATACAATTCAGTCTTTCCTAAAATCTTCACAATATCCCCTCCTCTCCAGGGTATGGATATTTTTTTTATAACAGTAAATTTTAGTAACTTTGGATCTTTATTGTGATTTAAAAAGTGTTTAGAGACGCTATGGGTGACAATTCCATTTCTAATATTGCGACAATGTTCTGATATTCTAACTTTTAGACATCTTGTCGTCATACCTACATACTGTAAGCCACAAGGGCATTCTAGTAGATAGATTACATTTTTAGAATTACAGGTAATGCATTCTTGTATTTTATATTCTTTATTTGTGATATTTGATTTAAACATTATTTGTTTTCTTTGCGTGTCAGTAGTTAATCTACACGCTAAACATGAATTGCATTTATAAAAACCTTTGTCATTATTAAAAAACATCCCTTTCATATCCCTATGTTTGCGTGAAAAATTCTTTGTTAATAACATTTTTAAATTAGGTGCGCCTCAAAACTATTTTTGGGTTGTCTGGGAGTATTTTTTTTAAAATATCATCCTCTTTTAGAATATTCCAATTTTTTTTGATAATTCTTTTAAAAATTTTATTCTTCTTATTAAAATCGGTTACTATGGGTAGGATAAAATTTGTATTTGTTTTATCTGGCTTTTCTTTATACTTTATTAAATCTTTTCTTTCTAGGTTTTCTATGCTAGCTATTGTGTGTTGAATTTTCTGTGCATTGTAATTTTTTTCTAAAAATTTGTTTTTTAAAAAATCCGCTTGTGCTTTAAAAACAGGGGTCTCTGTGCAATTCCTTCTAATTCGTAGCATTTGGCTCTTGGGTATTCCTTCCAACCAAGGACCATAGTGGCAGCTAGACTGTTCAATAAAAGTATTTGTGCATACTTTTTTAAAATGCGTTTTTGTTTTAATTTTATTATCCTCTATATAAATATCTAAATCTAAAAAATTCAGACTGTCCTGACTAAAATTAGAGGTTAAGATTATTCCCCTATTATTGTTATTTAAAAATTTTAAGAAATCATTAAGATCTGGTACAGAGCCTCCCCAGATAAAAAAGCCTCACGTATTTCCGTTATTTCACAACAAAACATGTATTAATAGCATGACATTGGAGAAAAAAGAAATGCTGTGTAACTTACTTTTTCTGTAAATATGATACTAATACTAGTAGAATTCACTAATTTATTCTCCCCCTATGTTTAGAATACATTGTGTCATATAGGTGCACAATTGTAACTTAAGTATACGTATTAAAAAACCAAACACGCTTTCACTTTTGCTCTGCCCAGATGGTGGAGTCCAAGCATTTTGAATAAATCGCTTACCATTTAGAACAGCTCCCATTAAGTCAATATGATATTAAGTTAATATGCCTATTTATCTGTTTTCAATCTACATCATGCAAGCTGCAAAATGTAGGATGTGCGGAAAGGAGACATGTTTAATTAGACTTAGAATTCACCATTGTACATGTGTGATATCTGGGTGCTAACCCCTAAAACATACTACACTGTGCTGGTTGCTTTACAGCAGAGTTTGTGCAATCCTGGTTGATTCCGTGCAGGCGTTCATTTGTCAGGCCCCTTCTTGCCACAATGTCATCACAAAAAGAACAGTAGTTTTGTCTGGTAGATTGCGTAGATAAAAGTGTTGGAACCTCACAGGCTTTAAAACAGTATACTACATGGAAATTAGACTTCTCTTGAAAATATTATATAGGATACTGTTAATGTATTTTTAAAGAGTAGAATTAAAAAATGTAACAGTAGCTTTTCATTTCTTAACCGATTCACATACACAAGCCTCTGAAAACATATCATGGTGGATGGCTCTTAGCACCCGGATTAGCATGCCCCATCCCCTGTCCATGGTGCTGAAAGAAATAATGGCACAAACCAAACACATTTTTAATGTTCACTAGTAATTCTCAACAACTCATGTTCTAAAATGTAAGCAATAAGCCTTGCTTTACATCATGAGTAGTATGTCGCTGACTGGTGCCATCTCTGATTCAAGCACCTTGGATGCCTGGTGTTCTGACCGGCCCTGCATCTATCATTTTCTTATGATTTCCAAAAAATAGATAAAAAAAACAGACTAGAAAATATTCAGTCTATAACTTCCAAAGAATACATAACGGTCCCTATATTCCCTAAAGGTCGAGTGAATGAGATGTGGTAGTCAGTTTATGGTAGCAAACTCCCACAAGTTCAATGAGTAATATGTGAGGGCGAGCATTAGTAGGCTCACTGTGGAGAGAACTGGGGACTCACCTGCTTGTCCCCTTGTCAATGTGGTTTGGGGCCCCTTTTGTCTTTTTTCATTATTTTCACCGTTTTTTTTAGGTAAATGGATTTTGAAAGTTGCAATTGAAGGCATGCAAGCCTCAGACATTTCCATTATTTCACAAAATGCGTGTATTAATAGGATGACATCGAGAAAAGAGAAATGCTGTGTAGCTTACTTTTTGTACAAATATGATACTAAAACTAGTAGAATTCATTTATTCTCCCTCTATGTTTAGAATGCATTGTGTCATAACAGTGCACAACTGTAACTTTTAATTAACAGCACATTATGGCTTTCAACATCAAAAAGTCATCTGCATGGTGGGTGGGTGATATAATGTCTTGGTATGCATGCTAAAATGTAAGCAATAAGCCTTTCTGTATTGTCAGAACTTGACTTGATAATCAGGTGTTAAGGGTGCCAAAAAGGGCTGAAGAGCTCCATTCGGTGTAGCCCTGAGTATGGAAGATCATGGATGTGGAGAACACATTAGGTAGGGGGGGGAAACTTACAATGTGTGTATGGGATACATATTACCTAATGTGTGTGTTGTATTTGGGAGGTTATGTAGAAGGGTGTCCTGGCATGAGGTTTGGTATTCTCATTGAATATGTTGTGAGACTTTTCATTGTGGGAGATACTATTTGTATGTAATGTGAAAAGTAAAAGTGGGTTAGAATATTTCTAAAGTAGCTTTTTCCATTGTTGAAGAAAATTACAGGAATAAACTACTTAATTCTTATCTATTTTATTCACCAGTAATGCGATTTAGACTAATTTGTTACTGGCCTATGGATTCTTAATAATCATTTTGTGATTTTTATAGCAATTTGTGGTCTGTAGGGTTTTTGCGAGCATGAACTCTCTTTTAAGGCCATGCCACAATGTTTTAATCGGATTCAAGTCAGGACTTTGACTAGGCAATCCCAGAACCTTTTGTTTCTTTTGAGACATTCAGAGGTGGGCCTGCTTGTGTGCTTCAGATAATTGCCCTGCTGAATAATCCAACTGCGCTTAAACGCTAGGCAATGAACTGATGGCCCAACAGATGGTAGAGGACAGAATTCATGGTTCCATCAATTATGGCAAGCCCAGGTCCTGAAGCAACAAAGCAGCCCCAGACAATCACACTACCCCATCGTGTTTTACTGTTGGCATGATGTCCTTATTGTGGAATGCTGTGTTAAATTTATGCCAGATGTAGGAGGACCCATGTCTCCCACAAAGATCCACTTATCAATCCACAGAATATTATCTCAAAGTCTTGAGTATCATCGAGATGTTTTTGTTGGCAAATATGAAACAAGTCTTTGGGTTCTTTTTGGTTTGCAATGGTTTTCATCTTGTAACTCTCTCAAGGATGCCATTTTTGCCTTTTTCTTATTGTGAACATTGACCTAACTGAGGCAGGTTAGGCCTTCACATGTTAGTCTGGGTTCTTTCTGACTTTCTGCATGAGTCGTTGAAGCTCTCTTGAAGGAATTTTGGTAGACCAGCCACTCCTGGGATGTTCACTTCTTTTACAAGTTTTCTCCTTTTGTAAATAATGGCTCCCATCTCATAGTTCGTGAGTCCCAGAGCCTTAAGAATAACTTTGTAACCCTCAGACTGATGGCTTTGTTTCTCATCTGTTCTTGGATTTCCTAGGTCTCAGCATCATGTGATGATTTGTTAGATCTTTTAGTCTACTTCACTTTGCAAAACAGGTTCTATTTAATTGATGTTTAGATTCAACAGGGCTGGTTGTAATCATGCCTGTGTTTCTAGTAAAAGTTGGAAAGTCTGCAATGGTCATGAGACGGAGGCAAAGACAAAACATTTACATTGATAGTACAATTACAATAAATATGAAGATATTGTTGGTTCATGTGCGTTGCCTTTCGGTGGTTCATGTGCTGTCTTGTTGTCTATTGCTATATATCTTTTTTACAGGGAACCCTATGTTCCTGCCTCATTGCCACTAAGCAGTGGCCCCTCTTAATGCTTTTTTATGCGTGGTTATTGGGCAATATATTTTATTTTTTGGAATCATACACAGTAACTACAAAACTGCATCTTTTTTTCAGTATGATTAGTTTGAGGGCACAAAGCTTCAGTTTACCGAAAGTTGTTTTAAAGAAGATTCACTAGGATCTAATAATAGTTATCTTGATCTAGAGCTTGCTGGCTTTTAAATTAATTCTCAGTTGTTTTTTCTGTAATCTATCAGAAAAAATGGTAGTGCAGCCAAAGGTCAAAGAAATGTACACACAAAAACATGTTGAATAAGTACTTGGTGAGAGCACATTCCTGCAATATCTGACGTTCACTTGCTCGTTGTGCATCCCGATTCCCATAGAGTATCTCTTGTTACTGACACAAGCAGGGGATTTGATGCAGCTTTGTTTATTGGTGTTTCTGGGAAACCCAAATGTGTACAGATACAAATAGTTGCTAGTTATTTTGCTGGTTATTTTGTTGTTTCTGTTTTCATCAAACATCTCATACCAGATGCGATATATATGGATGTATATATTGTCATTCATTGACCAACTGAAAACAAAAAAATGGCAAATGAAAAGAATAAACACCAAAATGTAACTATAAAGTTTCGGTAGCACTGGTTGTTGATAAGTAAATGATATTATGTACCTGACCTATAGACGAACAAAAATGCTGTTATCTGTAATATTAGTCATGCCAAATGCATACGGAATTTCCCACCATATCATAGTCCCCATTTAAGTGAAGGAGTTTGCTGATATTGGGATGGCATTTGCACAATGAAACTTGAGGAATTATATATGCTTAATTCTGTTGAAACAAATTCAGATTGGGCCACTGTATCAAAAACTGTAAAAAGTCACCCATACTCTTACTACTGACATGACTGAAGATTACCATCTACATCCTAGCCAAACTTCAGAAGCAGGCACCACCAGTCATGCTTTGAACGAATTGCAGTTTGGACAATGCAATTCTTTTGGTAATACTACTTAAGAACTGTTTTCATATAGCAGTGGTGAGCCAGTTAACCTCAGCAACACAATTTTTGCCCAAAACTTTTTTCATCGAATATTTCAGGCATCAACAAAATATCTGAAATATGATATATCAGTGGTAGAAGAAATCATATCTATGTATAGTGACAAACAGGACCAAGGAAAGGGATGCAGAAGTTTTACATGTCTATGTATGATGTTACCGCAACATGTAGGATAAATTACTAATGACCTCCTCGCAGCTAAAACGAAAGGACAATTCTCGCTGGTTATTCTCTTGGACCTCTCAGCAGCCTTTGACATAGTCGACCACCCCCTCCTCCTACAAACCCTCCATGCTCATGGCATTCGTGCCACAGTTCTTTCATGGCTTAAATCCTACCTTTCTAACCATACTTTTAGTGTCAAATTTACTGGAACTTGCTCCTCTCCCCTACCGCTATCGTTGTTCCTCAAGGCTCAGTTCTTGGACCTATCCTATTCTCCATCTACACTTCTTCCCTCGGACAACTTATTTCTTCCTTTGGTTTCCAGTACCACCTATATGCAGATGACACCCTAATCTATATTTCTGCTCCTGACCTTTCCTCCTCTCCTAACTCACCTCATTGACTGTCTATCAGGAATTGCATCACGGATGGCGACCCGCTACCTAAAGCTCAACATCTCTGAGACCGAACTCATGGTAATCCCGCCATCAGCTCTGTCCACTTTTCTTGACATCTCTATTACCGTTGACAACTCCAACCAACAGACCAGGTTCGCTGCCTTGGTGTCACCCTTGACTCTGCTCTCTCCTTCATCACTCACATCCAGTCCCTTACCAAATCCTGCCGCCTCCACCTAAGAAACATCTCCCGAATCCGCCCTTTCCTCACACAGGAAACCACCAAGTTACTAATCCACTCCCTTGTGATATCATTGCAACTCCCTACTAACTGGTCTCCCCCTCTCCCACCTTTCACCGCTTCAATCCATACACAACACCAGCCAGGACATCCAGTCCCTCACCAAATCCTGCCGCCTCCACCTGAGAAACA
Source organism: Spea multiplicata (assembly GCA_009364415.1). Taxonomy (NCBI): domain Eukaryota; kingdom Metazoa; phylum Chordata; class Amphibia; order Anura; family Pelobatidae; genus Spea; species Spea multiplicata. Next base: position 20,395 of record VKOC01003411.1, read on the forward strand.
TCTCCCGAATCCGCCCTTTCCTCACACAAGAAACCACCAAGTTACTAATCCACTCCCTTGTGATATCCTGGATTATTGCAACTTTAGTGCCAGTTGTGGTGTTGTATGTTGGTGCTCCGCTCTCTTGGGTTCTCTCTTGAGTACAGGGGGTGATGGAGAATAAAGAATACAAATGTTTCTGCCAATAATGTCTAATAAAACAAGAGGATAACAGGTAAATTAAGTGCTACATTGATTTAGCAAAAACATATGATACAATTCTACAGAAAAAGTTACTATAGAAATATTGTTTGTACCTTGATGACTAGCTTAGAGTTCAGAGGGTTGTTGCTAATTGAAAATTCTCCAACTGGACAAAAGTAATAACTGGAGTAGCTCAAGGTTCTGTCTTAGGTCCACTGTTGTTTAATGTCTTTATTAATGATCCTGTAGATGACGGTAATCCAGTCTGAACTAGACATTACTTCCCTGCAAGGAGTTTTGGCTGAATTGGAGGACCGGTCATGGAGATGAATGCAAAGTTATTCATTTGTAGACAATAAATAAGCAACATCGTTCAATGTCAGTCAGCTGCTGCAAGGGCTAGTAAGATATTGCCATGTATAAAACAGTGCGGAAAAATCTTGAAAAAAGACATTATGGAGTTGGAAAAAGTGCAGAAACAGGCTTCAACAAGAAGAATGCAATACATTTGTTATGAATGAAGGCTAGAAAAGTTGAATTTGTTTACATTGACAAGGCATTTTAAAGGGCATATGATATAATTATACAAATACATAAGGGAACAATACAATTGACTCTCTGATGACCTGTTCACTAATAAGACTGTGTATCAAGGTCAAGAGGTCAGCTATTCAGACTTGAAAGGAAGTCACGTAAAGCAGCTAAAATGTTTCTTTACAGAGAAAACAATATTGTTTGTTAGAACAGAATTAGTTATAGCTTGTTGATCCAGTGATGGACTAGTGTGTCTTTACAATCTAAATTAACATGTTACTATGGTAATGTTTTTACTACTTTCATTTTAAATAATATTCTTACATTTAATATTAGGACTAAAATATAAAAAAATGGGTTCAAAATTAAATTTCAGATTTCTTCCACATGTTAGGTGCCACTGCTAAAAGGAGTGATTACAGGCTGTTATTAGGCAGTCATTGTTATTTGTAGTTGATGCAAAAAGATAGCAGTCTTGGTGGCCATGTCTTATACGACATAATAGTATGTCCTAAGACTGTCGGGTTACAAAGCACAGCCACATGCAATCATACCGAGATATATCAACTTTAATACATACACACATGCATACGCATCCACACTCAAGAACCAAAGCACCTACCTGCACAGAGAATCACTGCTCCTATGACTGCAGACTGCTGTCTAAAGGAATCCTGAGGCAGTTTCCTTACAAGCAAAGAGCCATGCGGATTGCACTCTTATTTACCATAGCATGTAACTACAAAAGGAGCTACCTAATGGCTGATCCAGTCAGAAAAAGAGGAGCTCACTCTGCCATCACTGATAATACTTCAGATACGGAGCAAATACTTCTGCTGCAGGCCCCCAAAGCAGTGCATGTTAATGATACAAGAGCAAGTAAACAGCAAGCGGGGGTCTCTTGTTGGTACCAGGGTTGGGGGGGAAAGTGCTTCTTTTGTCCCATTGTTAATCCTCCCCTTTATTTTGGGTTTCAAGTCTATTTCTGCTCTCAACCCCAAATATTTTTGTACTCATTTTAATGTTTGACTTTTAGATGAAACAAACAATTTTCCCACACTATTAAAAAACCCTTGGAAGTGGTTGTAAGACCAAAGAGACTCCCACACTGTTTGGTCATGTCTATAAACGTATCACACGTCATTAATGACCCAATGTCACTCTTATATGACGTCTGTTGAAGAGCCAAGGTGGACTTGTGGTCAGAAGTTGTTTCCAACTTGGAAAGAGTCCAGTTCCACAGACTTCAACTAACTCATCACAGAGTGGCACCTTTGTGGGCCATGTGAACAGATGCTGTAAACAGTGCTGAAAACATTATGGGAAAGATTATTTTTCATCTGTCTTTTATATGTCTAGAATATAATAACTAGAATATATATATATATATATATATATATTATTTGGAAGACATGAGTCCAGCTAAAAACATCTGTTTATCCACTTTTTGTATAAATATAGGATTTGCCCATGTGAATATTAGGAACTGAGATGACTCTGACAAGCACCACCCTGCCTTCGCTCTGTGAGGGCTACCTCACTGCTCTTTAATAACAATGAAATCCTTGTACTTTGAAAAACCCCAACACGCTGATAATTGTGAAGAACCTTCAGTAAGGCAACCAAAGAACATTGCATCATGTCACTTACTTTAATACTGCCAGATATAAATGTAAGCAGTGACAAAGTGTACCTTATTCTGCAATTATAATACAACTTATTATGTAGTCGGTGTGCTGTTTTTTGCATCTTTAGTTATAGGCACCTTTCACTCATTGAATAATGGTGAGCTAATGTGTATTTATAACAGCTAGGTCTTACATGTTGTGCGCCACGTGGTTGATGTCAGAAAATATTGAGCATAAGGAGCCAAAGCGTCAATTCCCACACAAGGACATTCAGCGATGCAATGAGGCTTTCAGAACTACAGCAACTGTGCTACAAGCCACAATCCAAAGGCAATATTTTTCATATATATAGTAGACTCCAGGCTTTCCAGCAGCACTGTACAATCTCAACATTCACTGTTCAGGGGGAATATTTGGATATTTCATTGCTGAATAAATGGTCTACTTGAGCAGCAGAGACAAGAAAACAAGCCTAAAATAGGAGAATAGGTTCTTTAACAATTTCTAATAGCTAATTATGAAGCTTATATATCGTGTGGATATGATTATCAATTAACTCTAATGCAGAATTTACTTTAACCCAAAGAAAGGTACAAAATGCCTATAGTAATTCCGCAGACCTCTTCTAAGATAGATAACGAGACATATTAATAGAGATAAATGGAGCTGGATTAATTGACAGATCGATCGACACAGAGACAGACAGATATCTGGAAAGATTATTCACAGTTGTTTCTGTTATGCCTGTATTCAGGCTTCATTTCTGTTGAATAGTTGGCTTGTCCTGTGATTCTGTTCATCGCTGTGCCAAAAGAAAGATCTAAAATAGCATAAGTACTTGGCCAGTCTCGCAGAAAAATGTTCTGCCTGTTAAGTGGAAGAATTAATGGTTGTCTAATTAGTACAGACATCTACAATCCTTTAAACATGGTGCACACTCGTATTGCAGTTAAACATACAAGGACAACCCCATGAAATAAGGTATTTTAGAAATTTGGCACGTGGACAGAAACGACACTGATGTGTTCTTTTCTACTACCTTAACAGATCAGTATGTTCCAATAAACCAGAACGATCGTCAACAAAAGACGGTTCCCCTGGCTTTGATAAAATAGTAGAAAAACAGGTAAAGTAAACAATGAATTTGAAAAATGGCTATGAGAATTATCATTATTCGCCCTTTTGGATGACATTTAAAAGGCTGCCACTTACATAACACTCATTTTGACAAACAGAGATTATCTGATAGGCCCGGTACACAAATCACGTAATTGCCCCTACCTTCTCTTTCACTGTTATTGTCATTATTTGTATTTGAGTTTCAATAAAGCTGTTTTCAGGAGGCATCAAAGAGTTCATATCTATGTAAATAGAAGGTAGGGTGGTGCTGGCATTTACTCAAAGAGTTTCTGGGCCGTTATTTTAACAGAAAGAGACTAATCAATACAGCTGGTTGTGAAACCATGAGGGGCATGTGAAGCGCAAGCTATCTTACATAGTAGCGGTTAAAGATCAGTGAACTGTGCGTAGTGTGTTTGTGAAACATTTCGTTGTTGGTTCATTATGTGTTCCTATCACCGGGAACCACTGAAACACTTCAACTGATATCAAATATAGGGGCGTTTCATGCCACATCTTTGCTTGAAAGATGAAAAAAATAATAAATATAAAAATCTTCTTAAAAAGTGTGGAGTTGGGATACGAAATTGATAAGAGGAATGGAATACCTTTGTAATGAAGAAAGGTTAAAGAAGTTGAGTTTGTCTACACTGGGAAACAACGGGGACAATAGCAGTCCTAGCAGTCTGATGACATGTTCATTAATAGGACTGTACAAAGAACGAGAGGTCATTCATTCAGACTTCAAGGAAGACATTTTCACTTAAAGCAGAAAAAAGGGTTATTTACATTAGTTATAGGGACATGATTAGTTATAGCTTCTGATCCGATGAGAAATCAGATTTTTCCCCTTTTTGAGGTACAATTGGAAATTGCGTTAGTGTGGAGTTTTTGCCTTCTGGATCACTTGTACTTGTGTCTTTTGTCAACCCAATTCACTATGTTACTATGTTAATGTTTTTAGGACATGTAGGCCTTTCCTTTTAAATAATATTCTTATTATTACTTATTAGCACTAAAATATTAAAAACTGGGTTAAAAAAACAACAACACCTTTTCAATTTAGCTTAGTATTTCTTTCACAGGTTACATGCAATTGCTGTCATGGAGCACTCTGATTCCCCATGGGAAATCTCACAGTTCATGGTGGCCATGTTTTACAGGATCTAGTAGTATGTCCTGAAGCAGTCAAGGGATTACAATGCTAGGTAAAAATAATAAATATAAAAATATTATGAGACTATTGACAAAGAGTAACATCTGTCACAGGCAGTGTAAATACCCAAAGGCTATCTTCAGTTGGCTGTAGCACAGAACTACATTTAGCCATTTGCTGTGCACAATAGACTAAATATAGTATCCTTATAACATGCAAATTGCTTTAAAAATATTAGGGAAAACTAGTAATGGATGAGACATTTAAAAAATGGTTCCTCCCTTTGTTGAAATTCTTTGGATTGGTTGCATTTTAGGGCCAGCTATGGAATGTACAGATTTTATGGGTACATTTAAGATGATATTCCTTTAATTAGATAAAGCATTGAAATAATTAAATGCAATACATGTGTTTGAATATTTTGATGGAAGCCTATAAACTATGAGTAATAATTAGCACAGGAGATATCATTACACAGGACACAGTGTAACACAGTGTAACACACACAAAATGCAGCGTAACATGGTGTAACACACATTAGACACAGAGTAACACATACGCAACATACGCAAAAGTCTTCACACAATTTAATACACACAAGACACAGTGTAACACACAAAGGACACAACATGACACCGTGTAACACACACAGGATGCAGCGTAACATATACAAAAAATCCTGACACAGCTTAACAAGACACAAGTCAGTGTTGGCTGGGGGAATCATTCGATCTAAGTTCGGTTATTCAGGTATTGTGGGGGGGAAAGCACCCGCTTCTACATATATTCCCTATTCATTATATGCATCACACAAGTGTTTATGATTGATCGACACTTCACCATATTTCCTCTATATCTACTGCCTGTTTTGTTTTGCCATCTGTTTTTTCAGTGATGTCACTTCCGGAAAGGTCATGAGGTCACTTCTGGGTTACTGGCCCTAACGAGAAAACGCTGCAGCAATGTTGTAGGAGAGAGAACAATTTGTTAAAAAATCAGTGCGCTTTCCACAACTACAGGCTGATAAATTAGCCTTAAAATATAAAGTCCTCTCACCAAAGGTCTTACAGAACTAAAAGCATACAATGAGCTGAAGCTTGACTTTGGCCAGTTTTTATAAGTAATGCATGAGCTTTCCTTATTTATATTCATCACTTTAATACTGATAGTTTTGGGGAATTATACACATAATGTCAAATGTCAAATGTGGGAATATTTTGTCACTGTGTCCCCAGACATGAACCATAGTTTAAAGGGAAAACATTCAAATGTAGTTCCTGCAGTCTCAGTAACCAAGCTGACCTTCCATCACTTTTATTATGACTTAAAAAAATGTGTAATTTCTTTACTGCATTGTTTAACCCTTTGACAACTATTGACATGCCACCGAAAAACATCCCATATTAAATATGGCATGGGCCACCTGTTCAAGAAGTTAGAAGTTGATGAACGATAACCTCCTAAGCTCAAACTGTGTTTCTGAAATGCCTCAATATAGTGAGGCATTTAGCAACATCAAAAACCCACCCCAGGGAGCACTGGGACCTCTCCGGAGAGTGGTCAAAGAGCCATAGCCAGAGATTTTGCCTGTCGCATAATGGAGCCGTCCATTAAAAAGTAAACAAGTTCCTAAGAGGGTTCAGGAACTCAGCTCCTGAGAACACTGAGAGCAGGTACTGCATTCAACTATGCAAGACAATGGATCCCAGCTAACTAATCATATTGTGATTAGTAAAATAAAGTTTAAAAAAAAGTTAGAAAATAAAGAAAAAATGGTAAAAAGAATTCCCCACTGATGTCGCCACTTCAGATTAAAACAACTTCTAAGTCTATGTAAAGATGTGGATAACTCTTCATAGTGTTTAGCTATAACTCATTTTGTTCCAAACCTCCTGCTACCCCTCAAATCACCAAGAGGTTCAACATTTTTGCAGTCAAGTAGTTAAACAGGAAATCCCAATACTGAGGCCCATATGGAAAGGCAATGTTTTCCCTGTGCGTAAATACTGAACATTTTGCTAAACCTGTCATAAAACATTCTCTGAAAAACATATTTGTCATTTCCATTTGACGTGTGAGGCCTATCCGAAACTGATTGATTTTATTCTATGAGTAAGTCTGTTTGTCTCTTGGGAAATATAGAAAACATATCCCTTGTTGTGTCCTTGGATGGCCTCGTTGAGTGTTTCCATTTTACTATAAGTGTTATCTAATAATCATATTCAATATAAAAGGAAAATGTTAATTTAAATAACCCCTTGTATCAGTCGAGTATGTTTTAACGTGATGAGGGGTACACCATTTTGGCACTCAAATGGTTAGTTTCACATTAAAAACGAAACCTAGTAAAAATAGAGGGGAACAATCAACAGTACTAGTTTTTGTTATATCATGATTATTTTACCTATGTTATTTTCCAAAGTTATTATTATCACTGTTATGCTAATGTTATTACAAAAAATGGTGAAATACACATCTTGTTCATACATGGCACTTGGTTTTATGCCAATAAAAGAATAGATTATAAAACTTACATTATGGAAAAAGATTGTTCAATACAAGGTAGTATTAATTGCACCCATATAAAGAAACTGGAATCTGATAAAATGCTGTGATTGATAACAGAGGCAACTGCCTTGTAGATGTAGTATAATTCCAAAATATTCCGAATAACTCATACAAATACACCCCCAACTGATACTCAGACTTGGAATGTTGGATTCACAATACTACTAAGAGCAACAGACAAAAGGGAATTCAAGAGTCATTCTTCCATGACTTAATCGCAAGCAAACCTCTAGTGAAGCAGTGCAGTGGGAAATTCAGATGGATGATAGGTTGCGTAAGGAGAATCAAAATTCTAGGAAAAAAAAAAAAAAAAAAAAACTTCTGGAAAACATATATTGTATGACCACTTGTGGATGAAGCTGAACAACTGTTTCTCCTGCTGTTTCCCATTACACAGAATTTTTTTTTATTACCCTACTGTGTTTGTTTGGGTTTGTTCACAGACATGAAACACAACAGTCTATGTCCAAGCAAAGTGAAAAAGTGTTAGAGGAAGCAACAATAACCACATCACTCTTCGGAAGATATATGGAATTAACTTGTACCAGTAGGATGTATAAGAGAAATTACGTATAACATTGGCCTTTAAGCACACCACAAAATACATGAGTGTCCCTTTATATATTTGTACCCAAATTCAGCTTCTGCACTAAATATAAAGCAAGTCTTCTGTTGGATTCTAAAACATTCACCCTCTGATATAAACATGAGAAACACGTTCCAGTTGCTAGTAGTAACAGGGACACCATTATGACCATTTTTGTTCATATTTATGCATATGAATTATGTGATTTACAAATTTGTATGTATATATATATATATATATGTGCACGTATATAAAGTTCTAGATGTTGGCCCCTCCTGTTTAAAATAATAAACACAAAATACTTTTCCCTTTTTAGAGTGAAAGACACAAAGAATCCATCCTAACGCGAGAAGACACAGGTGGATTTTTCCATAGATTGACATTCTACTGTTTAAATTAATTGTCATGGTCCTGTATATATTTCAGTTATAAAATATATACACTTCTATTTAGAAGAATACTTTATCTGCCAACACATCCTTATAGGCTTTATTGTAAATAACCCTTTCCATTACTGAAGATGCCAAGTATTTTTTTTAACACTTCTGGCGTGAGTTCTACATTAGCTACACAAATTCTAGACAAAAAAATCTTTTTATTGACCTTGAATATATATATATATATATAATGTTACTGTATACTCTTTTCCAATGTTAACACCTCTGTCCTTCTTTCCTTCTATGTAAAATATATTTAACTCTTTCTACAACTTTTTGAGCACTGGGAAAACTCTATATTGAGCTAGTAGTTCTATGATTTAAACAAGTGTATATTAACAATGCATTGTTTTTTTCATATTTATAGTTCTATGTATCTCCAATTATATTTCCTATGTGTTATTGTACTATGCCAACAATTATGCAAGCTGATGATGGGCCATAAGGACAACAGCCCTCAACGGTACACATATGTTAGTGTAGACGTGTCTAAGAATAAGACACACACCCTACAGGCACAGGGTGATTGTGTACATGTATGATTCTGGTCCCTTCATTTTTTTTCAAACCGCCAGTGCTAAAAAGAGCAAAAAGTGCTACTGCGTACAGAATATGTAGTTGGCCTCAGTGTACCCCCTAGAGCCAAGGCCAGGTACACCAGTACCAGACATACCACCTTGGCAGCGGCACTGTATTTAAGTACTCAGGATCCCTTTTCTGGATGAACCTGCTTGTAACAAGATGAAAATATAGCATTTAAGTAGGCTCAGCATGACTGGGCTAGTTGTAAATCTCCCTAACGTATCACTGTTAGTGTGTCCAATGGTGACCCTCTGTTATCATTGTACTAATGATGCTGTTACTCCTCCATGGGGGTATTTATATTTACTCAGGGTGGATCCCCCTCACCTTTCAGAAATCCTACAAAGTGAAGATACCCTCCGCCCCCCCCTTTTTTTGTTTTATTCTTGGTGTGGCAGTGGGTCCCTTGGAGTCCGTCGATGCAAGAGTTGGCCATCTGAGGTATAGCAACTTGGGTGGCATTAGCCGGACAGCTACATGCAGGACTCCCTATGGGGTGGCCCTGGGGAGTTCATATCGGTTGCCCTACCGTGCAAGGAGAATGCCGCGCTTAACATTGTGTATGCCTGCATCCTAGTAAGCTAGGATGTTTGTTTGTTATGCACTTAAGGATGATGCTATTAGCTGATGCTAATTGCAGGTTATAAAAACATGTTTACATATTTGAAGTTTATGTTCTATGTATGTCGCAGGTGTTTAATAAAACCTGTGACCATTAAAATCCAGCAGGTCTCTTGACTTCATTGGGTGATTGATGATCGGCCATGCCCTTGTCATGAGCACAACATATTACATTAGAACCATAAACTTGGCTTTCAGATAAGTAAAAAAAAATACACAAGCACTCAAATTGAACTAATGATACTCCTTAGCTGGTCATGCAATAAGGGATGGATATCAAATTGGAAACCAAAAAAAAGAGATGTTTAAAAGCTAAGGATAACAGCTGACAATAGCCATTGATAATAAAATTAAATATCTTTATTCTACATCAGGCTAGCCTGGAATAAACTGGAGGAAGACTTCACCTACCACATTTTAAATGCTATATGTCAGAGGATTGTGGAGTCTTTCTCCAGTGTAAGTCTTTAGCTATTGTAACTTCAGAATAGACGGATAGTAAATCCAACTAAGATGCGTTTAATAAATGACAATAAAATTGCTATTCCTTACTTTCACAGATATTTTGTGCCACGTCTCACATATAGATGTTCTGTCACTAAACAAAATAGTTTACTGCCTGCCATTGCCCACATATTTGTAACATAATGAACTTGTATATATGCGTGTGTGCAATATTTTCCAGAGATGCTTCTCAAGAAGCAATTGGAATAGACTGAAGAGAAATACCCCAATTATCTTCATATTACAAATAAAAGCTTTTGTAAACCGCAGTTAAAAGATTAAAGGTTGCAAGCCTTAGCATGTTTTGCTGTTTGGGACATTTTTTGTAGAATGTTTCAGGATTTGTAATGCTTTTGAAGCATCAGGAGTTAAGGGAAGGGTTCAGATAATGTCAATGGCATTAGCTCTCATTTTGGTTATTTCTTTTTCTATTACTCATCATTCCACAAGTTCCTATACCCTACATCATTTCAGATGTCCATAGCGGGACACTTTCATTAAGGTGGATGCTTAGAGGTTGGGTGGGGCTATGGTTAGATACTGGGAGCTGGGCCTGCATGTCCAGTTATCTCATAATGAATGCTCGGTTGGGCAGCGCCCTCCTGACCTCTTGTTTCTGTAAGTTGAATTGTTATGCTATATACTACTTGTTATGTCCTGCTTTACTCATCCTACAGCACTGCAGAATATGACGGTGCTATATAAATGAATAAATAATAATAATGTATGATGTCCAATCATAGTGCTTTGCTTAAATGCATTGTGGACCTTTGTGGGCCAAGTAGGAGCTGCAACAGCACAATCAATTTCACAACTCGATTAGGAGAGATTAATTGATCTCCCTAAGCAATCCATGATCCCCACTATCAGCAAAGACAGTGGACTAAGTTAGCAAGACAGAAAATCAAGATTGCCACACTTAAAATCAGTATACTCGCCAACTGTCCCGGCAAATTGCAGTTGCAGGTATAGCACCGGTTTGGGAGGTCACGGAATATCCCTCTAAGTGGGCCAAAGTGAAAGGAGCATGGAAGACACACGCACAACAAAGGAGAGTTGAAATAAATTTAAATATCAGGACATAATGGAATAATGTTCTTTGAACAGAGGAGACTAAAAGTGGAGATGTCTGGCCATAATGGCAGAAACCAAACACAGCATATCAGCATAAACACCTCACAACTGATAAGCAAAGGGGTGGACATGTGATGATTTGGGCTTGTTTTGCAGCCATAGGAACCTTGCAGTCATTGAGTTGATCATGAACTTCTCTGTATAACAAAGTATTTTAACTTCAAATGTGAGGCTATCTGTCCGACAGCTTAAGTTTGGCCTAAATTGGGTCATGCAACGGGACAATGATCCCAAGCACACCAGAAAATCTACACACAGAATGGCTGAAAAGAAAAGAATTACCCAGTCAAAGTCTAGACCTCAACCTGATTAAAATGCTGTGGCAGGACCCTAAGACAGCTGTGCATAAGCAAATGCCTGCAAACCTCAATGGATTGAATCAATGCTGTGAAGAAGATCCACAACGATGTGACTGATACAGTCACACAGAAAACAATTACTTTACATTGCAAGCTAATGAATCATAAGGTGTACTTAGTTTTTCACACCCGGCTTCTCCACTGTGGCTTTATTTTTGTTGAATAAAATCATGACACAGTGTAATGATTTATTTTACACAATGATTTTTTAAGCAATTACACAAAAATACAGAGAAATGCTCTCATGTGTATTAAACAATTGCAAACAAAAGCCCCTAGATTTCCGTCTGAAACAAAATGGGCAGGAAATGGAATTTGAACTAATCTGTTCAATTAAGTGAACTGGTCTGCCATTTATATGCATATTAACTTGGCTGTCAACTCTCATTAGTTGCTGTGAACTCCCCTTCACTGAAATTTTCTTGAATTGAGACAACAGACAACCAACACATGAATCAATTCAGCTAATAAATTTGCTTTAATTTTGCATTAATAGACTTATATGACCAATAGATTCATCTACAACCAAGGATAGGCTATCCAAAGCTCTCTTCTAGGGGAGAAGCTTTATGAAGGAGTAGGGCTAGCCATACTTAAAGGCCTGGTTACACATTACAGAGCCCATGATCACCTCTACATCAGTTGAAATAATCCCAACCACTGTTGAGTTAATCTAAAGACAATTTGAGACTACCTCAGCCCAAGATGACATCATTTAACTTTGCAGCAGTTTGTGAATAGATAGGTTAAGTTGGCTTAGTTAAGTGCTATAAGACTATATATATATGAGCCAGTAACACATTCACATTACCACCAAAACCTTTAGTTAGTGGACAAGACAAAACAATAAATAATTTATTTATTGTGATTGTAATTTATTTATTGTGCATTGGATTGTGTCAAATACTATTCTTGAGTACAGCTATACATTTTTTTAATTATTTTTACTGAGAAGGAGTGATTTTCAGTTTTCGTGGGTCAGCCAGAGCTGGCAGCAGGAATGTACAAAAGAACTAGTAGTCAGGTGACCCCTGGTATACCAGTCCAAAGCCTTATTGCTCAGCAACAAATATCCTCTCTCTAGTAGTGTTAAAATCTTGTCACCCCTCCCACCAAAGTAAGGTGTGTTTTTAGTTACTACCAAGGAGTCATGGAAGGGTCATATGATGGTGCTGGAGTGGGATCCAGGATGAAGATTGTTTGTAAACACTAAGCACTCTCAACATTTCCTAGAGCAAAGATAGGCAGGCACTATCAAATGATAGCAGCAGGTCTATTTTTGGTCCAGAAGAAAGTGAGGAAGAAGAGGGATGGTCTGCCTTTGCAGCAGGAGTGGGCATTACTCTGCCTTGTGTCCAGCAGGAAGATATGGTCAACGACAATGTTGATGATGACCCAAATTTAGATTATGAACCAGAGGAGGAAGAATCAAGTGACACATCTTCAAGTAATTTCTCTGTTAAATTTGTTGCTCCTTCTACTCTGCAGAAGCAGCAGTGTAGCTTTACCACATGCATTGGCACCACTACCACCACCATCATCACAACCATCACTAATACTGGCATGGAAAAAACAACTAGTACCACTCCTACCTCGGCTGCTAGGCAACAACGTAATAAGCGTGGGATAATTTTGAGAGTGTGGGAGATGGCTGGACTGCGAGATGCAAGTTGTATCATAAGGAAATGAGCCGGGGTAAGGTGTTAGGACATCTCCCCATGTCTGGTTTAAACTAGAACTTACGTGCACACAACAGGGCCGTTTTGTTTCAGGGGGAACTGGCAGCATTGGTACCAACAGCAAATCCACAACAGTCAGCAGCAGGAGCAACTCTCTCTAAGAGTGTTACTGGTTCCCAGAGACAGGTGGGGTAGGGACATCCACTGTACTAGCCTACTCTAGAACACGTTGGGGCTTTCCATTCAAAAGGCAAACCAAAGCAGCAGTCAAATAGGAAGATGCTGGTGCAGTGGATTGAACCACAGGCAGGCACAGTCGTAGAAATGGGACTGGTGGTGACTATGTAGCAAAAATTATGAAAGCAGTAAGAGACGGGGCTCTGTGGGTTTGTTTTGCATGGTATATATACTACATCTGGTAGTAACATTGGTGGATAGCCAAATTGCCCAACCTCAGGAAGGGATAAATAGGTGATTCCAGATACCCGGATTTTATCCCCCAAATTTCCAAGAATAGGTGGGGCTGAGTGGGGTCCCATAACATCATGTTACATAATGGGAGTAGTGGGGCAGGCTGGATCTCTGCAGGCTGACTTGCTTGTGTGTGTGAGTATGCATGTATCTATGTATGTAAGTCTGGGTATGTTAGAGTATCTACATGTGTCTGTCTGGGTATGTATGGGTGTCTTCTGGTCTTCTAGTGTGAGTATGTCAGTATGTGAACATGGGTCCTTGGGTATGCTGATGTGGGCAGCATGAAGGCAAGCCAGCAACTGATGGAGGAAAATGAGAAGTTTGATCTGCCCCACCACGGTCTACGTCAAGACATAGTCACCCACTGGAACACCACCCTGAAGATGATGGAGTGGATCCTACATTAATGTGGCAGGTGATGGTGGTCCTGAAGCTAGGAACACTGCCACTTTGGGGCAGGTCATCTCTCTAGTTACCTACCTTATACAAAAAAATACATAACTTACTGGAACTAAATTAGTTATTTTCATTGGACAGATTACGTGTTGAAACGCTGATCAGAAGGCTGATAGAGAAGCTGGCTGGTCACATCCAAGCCATCATGGAAACTACAGAGTACATGATGGCCACCCTCTGTGACCCACAAGTTAAGAGCAAGTTGGACAATAAAAATAATTTTAAAACTTGGAGGGACATGATTGTCTGTAGAGTGCTTGAGATGAAGCACAAAAAGGGCATGCTAAGAGAGGTACAATAGTTGAAAAAGGAAATTCCCAGCAGTAGTGGCAGTAGCACAACCCACGTGTCCAAATCCCAATCCTTTGCATCTATGCAGAGCAGCAACACTAGATCCTCTAGAACAGCAATGATTTGTGTAGAGACCCTTGATACTTTGGTGGGTACCCCTCAAGCTCTCTCTGACTTATGCCTCTGAAATGGTAAAAAGCCTTAAAGAACTGCTATTACCTCCTACTACTGATGCTCTATGTTATTGGGACCAGAAAGCTGTTAATTGGCCAGGTCTCTCCTTAGTGGCCAAGCAGCTGCTTCCATGCCAGACCCACACAGCTCTCCCTATACTTGGTGGAGCAGATGACTTTTCTGAATATCAATCAAAGGTTACCAAGCACTCAGTATTCAAAGTGAGTAAGGTTCTAGTGCTTTTGCTCTATCTGGTGCTTTGCTGCTGTTGCTGATGGTCCTGCACTGCAAAATCAAGTCTGGATCTCTTCCTCAACCTTAAGATGGTGCTGCTGTAAATGAAAGGCGAATCCAGAAGGTATCAGGTAGAGGACTGGATTGGGACCCTGCTCAAAGAGATTATAATCAATAAAGTATATACATCTGCTGTTTCTCTCAAATTCACAGCATGTTTTAATGTGTATATTTTATTGTGTACATTTCTATTACCACATCTACAATGTTACCTGTAAGTTTCAAGAAAAGGGCAGCATTGTATCGCCACCCTAGTTCCCTATAACAAGACCAGTTTTCAAATATCAGCACATAATAGACTTTTTTAAATCCTGACATTTGATAAGGAACTGTCTGACAATTTAAATAATGAATACGATAAATCCAGTGTCTTCTTTCATGTAACTAAGTTAAGCTTCTACTTAATTAAAAGTGTGTATTTGAATTACCCTGAATCACATAGCTCTGTTGTTAAACGGGCATCAGATGAGTGAAGTTACTCTCAACCTGCCAGCACTAGCCTGTAGTGTTTAATGTTGCTAAATAATAGGTGCCTTGGGACTCACTCCTTCACTGCTAAAAGGATTAATTTATATTTTCATCTTATCCCATGTGAGCAAATACCAAATGATTATGGTGTTCTGATGTGACCTTATGGGGCATGCGCTTGTCTGTGGTCCCCAAAACTGTGCTACTACAGTAGATCTGTAGCCAAGTCTTGGGAGAACCCTGGCTGTCTCTCAGTTTTTTTTGGCTGAATTCAGTGGATTCTCAGCCTGGCAAGAAAGCACCATTTTGTAAGTACTGGCAATCATCATATGGGTTGTCACAGCACTGCTTATGATTTAGAGTCCTGATTTAGGCTCAACACTGTGTTCTTTTGTGTGTCCATGTTTGTACATCATTTGCAAGTTTGTATTAGTTAATAACCGTCCTAAGAGTGTAGCACATCCAGGACTGTGATAGAAAAGTCAGGCCTATACTAGGTAAGCCACAGAGAAAGCGGAGGAGAAAAGCTGTGCACACTGATGGATTGTGGCAAAGGCCTCTTTTACACATCAATAAACAACATACTGTTCATGCTGGAGTTCAGTTGTGAATATGTGTATGCAGTGTAATGGTTCTGCACAATTGGTTTTATTCACCAAAGTGTGAGTTTGCAGTCTAAAGCTGAGTTTCCATTCACTCAACCTACCATGCATTATGAAGGGCAAACTCTCCCGATGACTCATTCTTTAGTGAATAATATTTTCCTCCAAGAATGGTTTACAAAGTTGTTTGCAGTAACTGTATTTTTGCAACCGAATGCATAAAACAGATTTCTGGCCTATTAAGGCTTGTCCCTAGTAGGGCGGCACCATCAGAGGGCAGCAGGCTGCCATGATGGGGCCACCATAAAATATGCTGCACAGGCTCACATCATTAATAGCTCCTCTGCCAGCGAAGTGTAAGACCTTACAACAAGTAGAAAACATAGACAAACTGGATGGGCCAAATACCTCTCATATCTGCCATAAAATTCAGCTTTTCTATCATCTTATTTCCAGGAGAAGGATTGAAAAAAACATGCCCAGGACAGGAAAATGAAAATGTTACATAATTTGCCACAGACGATTCTGCCTAGTTAACGGGACAGTTTAGTATCCCAGGGAGCTATACCAAAGAATAAGTTATTTCTGTGTACTTTTACATACATTATTGAAACAGCTCTCCACTTATTTGTGTGCCACTGTTTGGTGGCTTGAAGCTCAGAATCTCCCTTGCAGTTCATCCCAAAGCAGTTTCACGGAGTTGAGGTCAGGGCTCTGTGCGGGCTGGTCAAGTTCTTCCACACCAAACTCATACAACCTTAATGGACCTTGCTTTGTGCACTGGGGCAAAGTCAGGCTGAAAGATAAAAGGGCCTTCCCAAAACTGTTACCACAAGTTGAAACCATAGCATTGTCGAAATTATCTTGATAAGCTGAAGCGTTAACATTTTCCTTCACTGGAAGAAAGTAGCCTAGCCCAACACCTGAAAAACAGTGCCATAACATTATGCCTCCACCACCAAACTTTACAGTTGGCCTAAAGCAGTCAGACAGGTAACGTTCAAATGGCATCCGCCAAACCCAGACTCACCCACCAGACTGCCAAACAGAGAATTGCGATTTGTCACTCTACAGAACACGTTTCCAGAGTCCAGTGGCGACGTGCTTTACACCACTCGATTCAACACTTGACATTGTTAGGTGATGCAAGGCTTGCATGCAACTGCTCACCCATGGAGACCCGTTCCATGAAGCTTCTGCTAGACAGTTTTTTGCTGATATTAATATCAGTAGAAGTTTAGAACTCTTTTGCTATGGAATCAGCAGAGCGTTGGTGACTTTTACACTTGATGTGCCTAAGCACTTGGTGAATCTACTCTGTGACTTTACATGGTCTTCCGCTTTGTGGCTGAGTTGCTGCTGTACCTAAACGCTTCCACTTTCTAATAATACCACTTACAGTTGACCATGAAATATCTAGCATGGATGACATTTCACAAACTGACTTATTGCAAAGGTAGCATCCTATCACAGTACCACCTATAGCAATGGGTCTGATTGAAATACTTGAATTCAATAATTAAGAGGTGTGTCTCAATGCTTTTGTTCATATAATGTACAGTATATCACATGCATGGAGATGAGTTTGCATGGAAAGTAAGAGGTGGCCAAAGGGGTATATTTTTATAGGGAGGTGCTGCATAATATCCCAGCTTTTACAAGGGGACACCATGTACATTTAAAGGGACTTCTCATGTATCATTGAAGTACATTTATCGTGTCTGAAAATATATTTAATATATTTAACTGGACAAAATTATCATAGGTAAAACATCCATTTAAAGAATAGAGTTTATAAAAAGATAATATTTTACAAAAATGATAGGTGCCCAAAACAAACTAAGAATTTTATGAAGAACTCTTTTTTATTGTGTTGGCAGGGTTGGTTAGAACAACTTACTTGTACCATATATAACTGAATTCTAATCAACTGACCATTCTTTCAAAGCAATAAAAAAAGTAACCTATTAGAAATGACCGAAGCATTCTGTCAACATTTCTGGGAGTCTCTGAGTTTTTTTGTTGTGTTAATTCACCATGCCCTGTTCTTTAGTCTTTGCCAATAACACCCCGCTGGATGTATTGTCTGTCTTTAGTCTGTTTGCTTCTAAACAGTTCACCTAATTCCTCCTAGGTGATTTGTAATGTGGAAAATATTGCAGAATATCAGTGCTATGTACTTTGTAATTAGTACAAAACACTATTAAGTGCCTCTCTGACTCATGTGTTTAACATTTTATAAGTGGCGTCTTCTAAATGAAGTTAATGCAAACAACTTTTTTTGTATTCCACACATTAAAAATATATATTTGTTTTCATGTGATGAGTAATACATGCATATTAAAAGTGTAATGTCTCCATTGAGACAAGACACAATGACACATTTCCAATTGAACATTATCAACATGGATAAAGTTTGACCATATCTTTACACATGGGCAATTTGTATTTTTTGGAAGCAATCTCTTTCACCATGTAAGGAACTCAGGAGAGCAAAGATTGTTTATGTAGGGGATTTAAGCTAAATGTGCTACTTATATTAAGACTCTGTGTTCCAAGAAAGACAGAGATTAAGTGGTTTTCTGGCATTCTGGCAAAAGAGTGACATATAAAATTCAATGTACCCATGTGGGTCCCTTGCATTATAAATGATACTAAAAAAACATGAAATATACTGCTTTTGCTGCCAAAGTTGCTCTTCTACAATTCTTAAAAGGTGTATTATTCAATATAACCATCATGTTCAACAGTTGTATATGGCCTGCATACATAAAGTTATGAGATAGAAAGAAAAAAAATGTTAGACAAGAGATCCCCCACTCTTTTCTCTAATTAAAGGGACACTCCAGCCACCATATGCATATGATAGCTGTGTGGCCCCTTTACATTTTCATGGTGTCTCCCTTGCAAATGCTTGGGGAGGGTTCTTTGGAATCCCCCATGAGAATGTAGTGAAGGTAATGGAGAGTAAGTGCCACAAAGGTCTCAACACTGGCATAATGGAGTCCCCTGCAGGTACCCAATGCCATAGCATTATAGTTATGCAGTAATTTTTCAACACAGAGATTGAGGACTGTTAGAGAGCAGGAGTGCTCTCACTGACTAATGGACAACAAAGTAAGGAAAGCTTAGGGTGGGTAGTGTGTGTAAGTGTGTTACTGTGTCTAGGAGAAGCTTTGGGGTCCCCATCATAAGTCTTACAGGGGGAGGGGGCTTCATTTTGTGTTACATCACTTAGTCTCAAGGGTGGGAAGACCAAATATTTTCTTTCAAAATGTAGGTTGTGGGTATCAGGCGTGTGAGCAATTAGTAAATTTAGATATATTTAACATACAGTATAATTTGTTTTATTTTATAATATCCTGTACATAAAACATATGAGAGGCTAAGATCAAGTCCTCTTCAGTTAATTAGGCAAGGGTACAATCTCACTCTTTTTTTAATAGAACCTATCTGCACAAATGGTGATCAAGGAAACGGAGGGGGTGTCCAGACCTGTTGATAAATCCCAGTATTGTTAGAAAGAGTGAAATTCCCTAGAACATATATTCCTTGGAAAACCATTCCCTGGAACATACATTCCCTGAAAGACACATTCCCTGAAACATACATTCATAGGACTACACACAAATTCTGGGGAAGGATCATGATTGATGCCGTCATTCTGGTGTAGGAAAAAACATTCTGGTGAAGGCTCATTCTGTGAAGACTAATCATGTGTGCCACATTCACGGAGTAAGGATATCCCAAGAAAGCAAAGCAGCCAGTGCAACAAAGTGTGGGAAAAAGTGCTGGGACCTCACCTCGAGTAAGGATATTGACATTCTGAAGAGAGTTCCGAGGAGGGCTATTAAAATAATGAATGGTTTGCATGATAAAAAAAATTGGGCTAAGAGATCTTAATATGTATAGCTTGGGGGAGAGAAGAAAGACAGGCGATGGGTACATTTAAATACTTAAAGGAATTTTAACAAAGTAAATGAGGGAGGGTTTATGTCAAATGGGATCAATGTTAAAAAAAGAGATCATAAATTAAAACTAAATGGTCAGAGGTTTTGATATAATTTAAGGAGGTTTTTCTTAAAGGGCAATATTAGGGTGTTTAAAGATAGAAGTTCTGTTTGGCCTACTATATATTGGGAGTTGTGGTGTACAACTGTCAGGATTAGTATATATTGGTGAGAGTTATACTGTACCACCATCATGCTTACTATTTAATGATGGACGTTATGCTCTACCACTGCCATTGTCTGGCTCAATACATAATGACGAGAGTTATGCAGTTCAACTATCAGTGTCTGGCTCAATATATAGTAATTGCAGGCAAAGATAGCACTGACAAGCTGGTTGGGGAAAAAATGGCATTGGCAAGCTGTTTGAGGACACAGATGGCACTGGTAAGTTGGTTGGGGCAAATGTGCCACTGACAAGCTGTTTGGGTAACATGTTACTTGGTGACGTCAGAAAAGGTGGATTGGTTGCCATAGAGAACGAGTGTGGTTAGATGTGCTATGCTAGGTAAGAGGAGGAGTTAATAATATAGCCACACCTACCTGGAGTGCCAAAAAAAATCTTGTACCCAGACGTCAGTGCCACTAGACTCAGCTCTGGTTAGATAGAAGAAAGTTATATAACTGAAGGTAAGGAATTCTTGAAAATACGTGTTGCATGGGTAAAGTCGTGGATGTAGGGTGGGTAGAAGTGAAAATGGCTGGGAAGAGACTCAAGCCATGGGCAGACTGAAGAAGACAAAAAGAGGAGTATTTTGGGCTAATAGCAGAAACGTAGGGGTATATGTTATTAAGTACTCTTTAGGTAAGGGCCTGGGGGGCTGCTCATATTGAGATAATGATTTGAAATATTCTTCTGATGGCTCTCATTGGTTGTGCCATGATTTAATTTAGAGCTTCTTTCTTGATATATGAGTGGTACACAAAGCTACAATGGAATGTTTTTTTTCTGCAAAGTTTACAAAATGTACTATAGCTACTTACTGTATATAGGAATAATGGTCCTGCTGACCAGACCATTCTACTGGCTGTTATGGTGATACGACCATTTTGTAAACACAATAATTACTTTTTGTTCATAAACCACATTGCTCTACTGAAATTTAGTATTAAGCTCTTAAACCAGAGTCAAGTGCTTCAGTGCACTAGTAATTAATTTAAGTTTTATTTTGTACATAAGTGCACAATATAATATTAAAATTGTCCAATGGTTGAGGTTATTGTATGCTCTTCATATCTTAATGACCCTCACAAGACCCATAAATTGCTTGTATCCTTGCCAGTTTCTTACAATGAACAATTTAGTCTTTAGTACATAAATGCCTGGGTGCCAAGGCAGCTATCATAAAGGAATAAGGATTAATGTAAAACCCGAGAGTGTTGAAATAATTTATAGTGTTTAATGTTGTGATTTTACTTAGACAACACAGCTTAATACCTTCAGTTGTCTTCCAACATGCTGGTGCATGAATCCTTATATATTATGTGGCTCTTACTTCAACAATGAGAGATTAATGTACATTTTCCTAAACATAATACTAGCCACGATTAATACATTTTATGTACCTAATGTATCATGTAAACTTTGCAGCCAAGTTTTAATGCACGCTTAGACTTGTAAGAATTACAACAAAAGTGGTCTTGAACGTATTATTTTTTATAAAACTTCACTGAATGTCCATGGCCTGTTGAATATTGGAGCAATTTTTACTCTCCAAATGCTTCACACCAGGGACTCATACACAAGATCACTATATGTCACTATATATATAGAACCAGAAGAACCAGCAACAGAAATTGAGTAGTACTGGAAGGACATATGGGGAAAATGGATGAAGGAGTTCAGAGCAGACCAAAGCAATCTCCCAGGAACCAGTCTCCATCACAGAAGCAGACATCCAATAGCGAGTCAGTAAAATGAAGAGTTGGACAGCACATGGCCAAGACATATTTCACACCTACTGGCCGAAAAAAAAATTACAGCAGTACACAGATGAACCATCTGCTAGCAGGTTTACAAAGCAGGCATAGACAGAATAGCCATGCCTTTCTCCTGACACTGCTTGCTGACATCATGCAGGATCATTCCTGGCTTCAGCTGACTGTGAGATATTTAAACCTCTTGCTTAATTTGCTTAGTGCCCTTGTGTGGTACGAACCTACTTTGTGATTCCTTGTATTGCTTATCTTTTTGACTGTTACCAGACCGTTTTAGCTCTATGCTATAATGAACGAGAGTGAACGAGACATTGACTCGCTGATACACCTGACAAATTTACAGTGACAACATTGGGATGTCATTTAGACAGGAGAAACGCGGCCAGATTGTAGTTAAAAGAGGAAACATACTTAAAACTGATGGTGTGTAATTACCAGCAGGACATATAGTAGACATACAGACCTTGGTATCACATGGTACTTAAAATGAGGAGGTAAGGAAGGCAGCAACATCCAAGTACCACCAAAGGATAAGACAGATCCTAAAGAGCCAGCTCAATTGGAAGAATATGATGCACCGTCAACACATATGCCCTGTCAGTCATCAGGTACCCTGGCAGCATAGTGAGCTGACCGAAGGAGGACAAGGAAGCTGCTGATGTGTAGACCCACAAGCTACTCACAATGTACAGAGCTTTCCCCAAGTCCACCATGAGAAACTGTACACCAGCAGGAAAGAAGGCAAGCATGGTCTGGTAAGTTTCAAAGCCACCCTCCTGGATGAAACCCAGATCATCTGGGAGTACATCAGTATAATGGCACTCAAAGATGAGCTGCTGAGGGAATGTCTGACCAGCAACAGATATGGAAGTAAGATCAAGTAGAGGAAGTATTATGACAAGCACTACCCAAGGTGCAGACACTCCAGAAAGCCCCATGAGATAATCCAGCACATAGTGGCAGGGTGTAACATACTCCCAGGAACACCATACACTGAATGGCAGAACCAAGCAGCTGTCTGCATGGAATATAGGCTAAACCCTTATAGTCCAAATCGGAGAGTCCACAGAAGATTTTGGAAAAATAACATTGCTAAGATCCTGTGGGACTTTCAGATTGACAAGCAAGTACTAGCCAATCAACCAGACACTGTGGTGGTAGAAAAGGGCTGGAAAACAGCTCTGTGATAGATGCAGAATCGAAATCTTCAGCTTTTATAGAGGTGGTCAAACTTACTGATGATCAATTAATCAAGGGCATTTGATTAGCAGCATCTGTCTGCTACTTAGCATTTTAATTTCTATGAAAGCAGTAAGGGTGTACTTAGTTTTTCACACAGGGCTTCTCCATTTTAGCTTTATTTTTGTTTAATAAATTATGACATGGTGTAATATGTAATAACCAAAGGTATCCTGTAGTGAGGATGGCGGCTGTGGAGTGAGTCACAAGGGCACTGCTCTAGGACAGGCCTAGGACGACACCAAATGTTTTTTTTATTTCATATATGCATAAAGTGGAAAATGGATGAATTTATGTATAAATTCCACAATGGAAAAGGTAAAAGTTGTTAAAAAGACAACACACTTTTACTCACTCTCAAATGTAAAGCAAATTTACCAGCATGTTGAAACAACTTTTTCTATTGATTGTCCTAGACATAAAGGGTACCTCACGACTCTGTCCAGGGTCCTTGTTTTTTTTAATATGTGTGCAACCAGGTTGAAGATGGGCTAGGGGTTTGGAATATAGAGTTCTATTATTATGCAACACCTCTTTCTCAGACAATTTCATTCTCCCTCCTATCCTAGGGTAATCCAGGAGAACATGGTAGTTTTCCCTATAATGCCTCTGAGATTCTATGGCTCAAGAAAGCAGACAAACCGAAATTGCTAGAATTACTCCCCACCATAAGATTTTATATCCAAACGTGGGACAGAGTACCTAGGTAGGTTCAGTGCGCGCTACCCCAATAGCCACCTTTGAATTCTACTATTACTTATTATATCACTAAAACTTTGTCATCAGAAGGGAATCATAAAAGCAGGAGGCTTGGTTGACAGGCTTTGTATATGGTCTTTCAACAAATATATACTCATATACATATTTGGCATGAGGTGCAAAAAAATGCCAAACCTCTCTTTAAATTCTCTAGCATCAAAATATACATACAGACAATATGTATGAAAACCTTAATCAAAGTAAGTATATAAAAATAATAATGATTTTGCATGGGTCATCAAAGGTCACGTTAGTGTTTTGGGATGACATGAGTTTGTGTAAAGTCATAGATAGGGCGTTATGTCTCTCCAGAGGGATTAGACCTGTAAGTAATGTTTAAGATAAAACTGAATAGGTTACTTTACAGGAATTATTAGACATGAAAGCTTTTGAGATTTTGTAATTGTGTGCAATGTCAGTTGGGGCCAGAAATTATAATAGATAAAAAGGGATACTGATTTTTTTATAAACTTTTTTATAACACCCCACCTTTAATTGGAGAGCAATTATGGGTTTTAGTTCTCAAAAGCAACATGATGTAACTGGTAAAAGTACAGATACAGGCTACTAAAATAATAATAGACCTGAAAGATTTTGTTTGTGAAGAAAGACTGGAAAAAATGAAGACTTGTCTTAGAGAAGCCACAGTTTCATAATTATGTTCACATTTATCCAAAGAATATTTCACATTTTGCAATGGAAAGTTACAATCTGCAGGGTGTTGTGCTTTTGGAAAAAAATAAACACATTTAAGTATAAAGCTCAGAACTGCTTTTGAAAAGCAAAGTATACGGCTTCATAAAAAAATATATGTACAATATATTATTAATCATGGAAAGACTTGAAAGAGAGCCATCACAAGGGTGGCTGAGAAGAAAGTATGGAACTTCAGGACAGAAAATTGATAAGATAATGGCAATGGGCAGGTGAATGTGAGATAGCAGCCAAGATTAGTTTGTTACTGCCAAATGTTAAAAATGTTAATAAACTTTATTCATGTCAGCTTGAGTTGATGACAGACATAGATCTTAGTTGCCATTTGGCAACCTTTGAAACTGATTGACGAACAAACACTTGAGGCAATTGCTCCAGGCGGCACTTTTGAAGAGGTCGCCCAGAGAGTCTTTTTTTTTTAAGCAGAAGAGAGAGAGGGGCCCCTCTCTCTCCTCTGCTTGCCCTCTAGCTCGGTCTCGGTGCCGGCTTGTAATGCTGAGCGCTGGAAGATGACGTAATTTCCGGCGCTCAGCAGTAAAGCAGCGAGCACCGTGGCAGAGCAGGGAGACTCGTCGCAGGACTGCTGCAAGGTAAGTGATGTACAAGGGGGGAGATTGGGTAGATAATAGGGAGGGAGGGAGGTGAAGGGTAGATAATAGGGAGGGAGAGGAAGGGTAGATAATGACCCCTGGCGTCGGCAGGGGGGGGTTGCGGCATTTTAAACTTCGCCCCAGGCGGCATTATGTCTTGGGCCGACCCTGGTTATGATTACTAAACTGTAAAACTAGAGTCTATTCGATTTTAACAAATTTGTTTTCTAAGTATATTTTAACAACCTACTTTTAACTAACAGAAAATATTTCACCATTGTAGAATATGGAACAATATATGTTTCTATATTTTCCTATATGAACTTCTAGATATGGTGACATAACTTACAAATATTACAGATAATGAATTATTCTCTGTAAAGCTCATAACATACCTAAATTATTACAAGAACCTAGTCTGTGCTTGTTTTTTGAACATTTACAAAAAGACATAAAATTGGTAGTAAGCTCTTTGGTATGAATGGATATTCAAGCTCGTGAAATTACTACCTACTCCTTTCCTTGCCCCAAGGCTTTAATGTAATTTACTCCCAGGAAGACTGATGTCACCAGGAATGCCTGACGTGGACTTTTGTTTTAATAAACATTATAACTCAAGAGGTGATATATGTATTTCCACTGAATCCCCAAAGATGCCATGGATCAGAACAATTCCCCAATAAGGGACATGAAGCCTATGGAAAAGAGGTATTATCATGTTTGGCAGTCAAAAAAAATCAATGCCAAATACTCTACAATAATTCCATCAATTATTCAATACACGCAAAGATCATTAACAGATAATTAACATCTGGAGGACGATATTAATGGAGATATAGCAAGTATAGTATCACTTATTGCATTAGAACAGAAACAATCTAATTATTACTTAAGGATTTTGTTGCAAGTGATAAAGTATTTTGAGAAAACAATGTCAATAATAACCATACAAAAACATGTATAACTAATGAATGACCTAAAAAGAGAGTTTCAGTATCTATGGAAATGTGGAGTTGACTTCCAGTTATGTTATTTACTGGAAGCTAAACACCTAAAAGAAATATGATTATTCCACCACGCAGTTATGTTATGTTATTTAAATAATTCTAAATGTAGAAGCATAGAAACATATAATTTGACAGCAGATAAAAACAAGTTTGGTCCATAGAGCCTGCCCGTTTTTCCTGATGTGAAGACCTTAATCAGTCCTTGGTCTTGTCTAAGGTCCAGGATAGCCACATACCCATCCTGTGCATTTTTACATTCCCTCACTATAATTTGTTAAATCCCTCTAAGTATTTAAATGTCTCTGTCACATCTCCTCTCTCTCTTCTTTCCTCGAAGCTCTACATATTAAGCTCCTTTAGTCATTCCTGATAATGTTTATCCTGCAAACCATTCACCATCTTAGTAGCCCCCTCTGAACCTTCTCCTAAATGTCAATATCCTTCTGGATACTCTAGGTGAGTTCTGACCAGAGCTTCGTAAAGTGGCAGAACCACATCTCTCTTTATGCTACTAATGCCTCTAGCTATATAACCTTGCACCCTGTTGTGGTAGTGAACATGTCGCTACAGGAAACTTGTGTGTAGGATATTTAACAAATTATTAAGCCACTAAAAAAGAGGTTTAGGAAGCATATTATATGTGCTGTCAAACCCAGAGTTCCAAATCATTAAATCCACTTTTCTAAAATGATGTTAAAGCCTGAAGTCCATTGCTTGAAGGTGGAACATATACTACTGATTCTGATGCTTTACGCTGTAAGGCTAATCATTCTTTTAAATTAAATCTTTTAGTTGCCAAGAGGAGCATGTTGTAATGCTGACTTTTGAATTTACAGGCGCTTTCAAATGTAAAATTCATTTTGGAAGATATTACCTATGTACATCCCATACCCATTCAGTTATGTTGCATGGATATTGACCATCTTTCATTCTTTAAATGTTAAACTTTGGATATGTCTATTGGATACAATGGTTGCATAATCTTAGGGCAGAAAAGAACTTTGGCATACATTGAAATCACAGGTATGCATATGTTCAGATATTATATCCCAAATAAAATGCCAGATTTCAATTTCTAAATATTTTGAGTAGTTAGTTATATATACATTCATGTATTATTATTATTTATTGTTTTATATAGGGCCTTCAAATTCCATAGCGCTGTACAATGTACATGTGTATTGTGTTTAGGTTTTTTTCTTGTTGAAACGTTGGTCACTTGTTTTCACAGTTTAATATCTCCTACTTGGCAAATTTAAGTATAAAGCAGACGAATCCCTTATCGCCAACCAAATTTAATAGGCATCACAGTGCCTCTCCCTCCCTATCTACCACCTCTGCCTCCCTATATACCTCCTCTCCCTCCCAATCTATCCTATGTACCCCCTCTCCCTCCCAATCTATCCTATCTACACCCCCTCTCTCAATCAATCCTATTCTACTCATCTCCCTCCCAATCTATCCCATCTACCCCCCTCTCCCTCCCTATCTACCCCCTCTCCCTCCTAATCTATCCTACCTATCCCCTCTCAATCTATCCTACCTATCCCCTCTCAATCTATCCTACCTATCCCCTCTC
>VKOC01003412.1:0-38593 GCA_009364415.1 Spea multiplicata
TTTTTTTTTTTGTGTGACCGAACAGACTAAAGCTTCTAAAGCTCCGCGTTATCATTAGCTGGAGTCGGGAATAATCTCGTTAAATGGATACAGAGTATTCTTATCTGCAACTTTCTTTGTTGGGATCAGAAAGCAGCTTATCTGTTTCAGAAGGGTCTTGGTAAAGTTACATGGAGAATGTCTTGCTTCTGCGTGATAACTAATCTGCTGTGTTTTATGTACTGACGTCAGCGCTTATGTCGTTGCTATTTTTAAGGAGATAAAAATACATTTTCTCTGCTTCTACATCTTGTATCAGAGCTGTCCCCCCCCTCCGCAAAACAAAACTGCCCCATATGCGTTTGCCCAATTTTCTTGGCATGAGATATATTCACTGCAAGTCAGTCCCAGGTCTGTCTCGGAGAAGGCTGTTGCATTCCTGACGCTGATTGGCTGCTTCATGTAGCCAATGAGTGATGAGAATCCTCTGGCTGCAGAGGAAGCTTGAAGTTGCAGCACCACAACTTCAGCTTCTAACTTAAGTTTTATATTTTTTATATTTTTAGCAATGCGTATAAGTTCTCATTCTTTATTCTGTGGGATGTTAAACCGTCCCTTTCAGTTTTTTTTAGAGACAGGGAAAGAACACGGGAAGTAATTGGGATAGCTCAACCAACTAGGGACACACAGATCAAATGTCGAACCACTTTGTGACTGGTGACGTACCGGGTACGTCATTAGTTAAAATTGCTTGCTGCGAGTCTCCTTGATTGAGGGCATAGAACTGAATAACGATTTGCCTGTCTTAAACAATGTCAATGAAACAATAGTATCTAATGAACTTGATGTACAAACCCGTACTTAATTGAATGGGTGAAGAAATCTCAATGGGCCATCGCAATGAATAGTGAAGGCAGGGAGGGAAGCTGAACCCATAACTCTCCCTTTAGTGAATAAACCCCGTATATATATATATATATATATAACAAACGAGTAGCTGCCTTTAAGTGACATTAGCAGAGGGTTATGAGATATACCTAGACTGAAATGGATGTGTACGAGTGTATTTTAAATCACTCGGGGGGGTTATGCTGTAACGACACGGGCTCACCTTACAGAAAACTGACCGCCGGATCGCTGCTTCTAAACGGGGAGTCCACACGCGATCCAGCCGACGAGATCTGTGAACGCATCGCAAGCAGCCACCTGTTTTGAATATTGACACAATTATGAATAAAATTTCCCTAATTTAGTGAAATTTCTTGTTTTGTTCTGCCGATTCTTTTGATTTTGTTCTGTCTATAAATGGTGTCAAGTAGTGAATACACTTCCCTCAAGACAATACTGATTCATAAAAACATAATAATAATAAATCTTAGACTCTCAGTAAACAGAGCAAGAACAAATGGATAGAATGTTATATTCTGCAAAAACAAACTTTTAAAAAAAGAAAAAGTAATAATATATGAAACTTTATATTTTATTCCGATATAGTAGGAAAATGGTTTTAATTCAATTTGAAATAGTGTGGATAGAACAATTTGCAAAGCAGCAGCTAAGAGCTCTGATCAGTAAAAACATTGGTAAAAGCCAGAGTACCATGGAATATATATAAAAAAAATAATAAATCCTCATCTTGATTTTCTTCCAGCACTGGTTGAGATGTGAATGGTGCCTTGAAAATTTTAAATTTTTGTGTAATTTTACAGAAAACATCCTATTAAAAGAATTTTAACTACGTAACAAAAGGTCTCCTGTCCCTGTTCTCATCGTCTTTGAAAATTGATGAGATGCTTAAATGTTTACTAAAGATCATTTATACACGGTCTATTAACCCCTTCAAGACCGGGACGTACCAGGTACGTCGTCGATGATACGCGATCCGGCGCCGCTTTGAACGCTGGGATCACGAGGGGCGGCTGCTACTCACCGCTGGGTGTCCCCAGCGGTCTGTAGCAGCCGCTCCCCCTCAATTCCGTGCACGTGAATTTTGCTTTGCAGCGAATCACGAGCACGGAATTTAAATATTTAAAAAAAAACAAAACTGTGGTCTTCAAGGGAAGACCCAGTTTTCCAATGCCGGTCCGGAAGGGGGTTAACCATTTCATTAGTCCTTCATCCCGTCTTAGACTCTCTTTATCTGCAGACCTGGAGCCGCCATTGTTATCAGTCATGTGATATTTTGGGTGACTTTCCCGGCTCCACACTGAGCTGATGCTTTATGGCAACGCTAATGAGCTCTGTTCTTCCCTAGACTTTCATAAGTCCAAGAGTCCTTTTGGCGATTAAGACAAAGTCATTCCGTTTTGTTCCAAAGGGCAGTATAATAAGGAGTGGATGTTTGTCTAGTTCACACCGCTCCAGTCAGTAAGCTATTACTTTCCCTTGAGGCCTGAGTGCCTGAATTGACGATTATAACTTAATCTTCATAATGTCTAAATGTATGCCTACAGTCCAGTCTATTACTGTAAATATAGGCCAATAGTAGAGCGGGGTGTTATGTTTTTGGCTTTCCCAGTTTCAAAAAAGAGAAAAAATACCCCCCCTTGCTGGATACGTGACGGAAACCTTATATACGGGTCATTCAGATTTAATGTCAGCCACGTTAAAATAGTTAAACCAGCCCAAAGTACCTTACAGGGTTGCTTACGGACCTCAGTAGTCCCCTTTTTTAAAAGTAACCTTTACCTGGTAACGACCGCTTCAGTCTCTTGGTGCGTTTTGATTAGATTTGTGGAGTTGGGGTGCACCAAAGCATGGAACGTTTCCTCTTTGCCGCGGGGAGACATCTCGTTGGTCTTCGTCTTCCTGAAACGGGCAACTTTCTTGAGAAGAGCCGCCATGCGGGTCTATTTTATCTGAGTGGAAGAGACCGACCTAAACCCAGCTGCTCGCAACATCTCAAACTTGAGCAGATGTCCTCCATAAAAAAAAAATTGAATTTGAAATTTTAATCCTTCCATTGGGTTTTTACCGAGCACCTCTACGATGGTCAAGTTACACGGTGCCGTTTGCCAAAGCTGGTCAAGTGTTTTTTGATACCAGTTGTTCATCCTTGAAAGTCAAGTTAAAGCACCTGTTATTTTACTTGACCTATGACTAAGTCTACTCGTTGGACGAAACACGCCAGGTGACATAGCATGTGATGCTCATCTTTTCCTAGTTTAGGTTTATCTCTATAACTCCGGATGACCAGCTAAAAGCTGCCGGGTCTGTTGGTAGTTGATTTTATTTACTTTTACGACCGCTTACCTTTGCTAATTGTCCAATGAGTTTTGAGTCATTCTGTATAACCCGTAACCACGTTTTTGCTCTCATAAAAATAGTATAGGCTTATTTTCAAAATTTGGTGACAAAAATCGACCTTTACGCTCTCGACCTTTTGAGTGTCGGAATATGTGAATTTTGGCTGTAGCCGAATGGTCAAAGAGGGGTGGAAGTCTCTTGGCCTCATAGACCACCAGGGACTTGACTGACTCTTCATCTTGAGGGACTTCACTGTACTATTTAACCTTAAACGTCACATTTTATGTAGGAGATCGGGTGGATATTTGGTAACTTTAAGAGGAAGTCCATTGGTGGTTCCATAATAGGAACCAAATAAAGAAATTGGATCTTTTTAATGTGTATTAAGCCAACCGTCTTCAAGGCTACAAGAGGATCGAGATACTACTTTCTAGCCACCTATGTAACCGGTTACTTTTTGTCTTCTGTAACTCGACAATCGTACGTCGAAATTGTTAAAACCAATCACATTTTTATTTTCAAGATGGTACCTCGATTTATCAATATTCTTTGTTTTGGCTCTGTTCCACCTCCCCCCCTTTAGATTTAATTAAAATTGACTATTTAATGGGGAATAATTGAATAGAATTTGAAATTCTGCTTAAATCTTAACATCTCAGCTGTGGAGTGAGGATTTTTATTTTCCCTTTTTTTATTTATTTTATCTTTTTCTTCTAGCTCTGCGGAGCTTTCTAAGAAGATTAATGTGATGCAGTATTTTATGCTGGCCTTTGGAACTTTTTTATTTAAAATATACATTGATTTCCCCTCGCTTAAATTTTTTAACTAGGGTTTAATTTTTTTTTTTTTTTTTTAGTCTTAAAGAGAATTTTAAGTTCATGGAAAGATTTTCCCAGCTTGATGAAGTGGTGTTTTTGAATTTGAACGTTTTTTTTACCCCCCTCCCCTTTTTTCTGAATGGTTTAGCCTGTTTAAACCAGAGACGTTCAGGCTGGATGTTTTCAGCTCGATCCAGATGAAACCGGTTTGAGGCAGTTCCCAAAGCCTACAGTCCTGCGTGCTTAATGGAAATGCGATTTCATTTTAGATTGGCCTCTCAGTCCTTACTGGTAACATTTTTATCATTACGAGGGCAGCAAAATAATTTTAGGCTCCGCTTAGAACGTTATAAACGGCAACGTACACCCAAAAAAATAACAAAATATTAAAAAAAAAAAAAAAATTAAAAAATATTTGTATTGCTTTAACTGGTTATGCCTAATTTGAAAAGTTCGTCTTGAGATATAATTCATGTTTCCGGTTTAAGAACAGAGCGGAATTTGTGTAGGTTACTATCAATGAAATGGACCTTTCATATCAAATTCCAATTGTACGTTCAATAATATACATTTTATTCCAATTTGGGGTGAAATTAACAGGTTTTCACGAGTCCTGGTTAAGTTTTATGTCCAGGTTTTCCATTTTTTTTGGGGGGGGGGCTTTTAATTGGAAAGTGTCTAATTATGAGTCCTCTAGTACATGACGTCTAACAAAATATCTATTGGGATATAAATATGTTGGTCAACGTTCTCCGGTTCTTTTTTATGTCCTCGTTACCTTGTTTGTTTACTTTGGATTGAAGCTGCTTGGTTCAGGCAGCCATTTTGGATATCTTGTGGGTAAAGAGATTGGCATGGGTTCAAGACTGGAATCTCAAACAAAGTATCGAGCTACAAAGTAGTCTTGTTGGAAACGCCAAACGAGGAATGAATTCCCGTGTTTGGCCGGCAGTCTTCTCTTCCGAGTTCATGCGTTACTTGGTGGATCTGTTGGCCGTGCTCTCAGATTTATTAGATGCCTTTTAAATAAGGGCTGGGGGGGATTTTATAACGAAGAAGAAAATACAACAATGGACAGGATTAGTCAAAGATTGTTGATGCAACCAGAAATCCAAGGCCATTTTGGAGTCAAGGTGGAATTTTTGGAGACATCTTTGGAAATCGCTTTAATATTTGGGCTTTTGCTTCTTCTGGATCAATAGAGACCTTGAAGTTGATTGACCTGCCCCTCCCCCAACCTAAGTTACTGTTACCATAAAATACTACCAAAGGAACCCATCAAATCCTTGTTTAAGGTATAAATTGGCGTATCCGATATAGCTTCACTGATACGACATACCACGTTTTCCCCCTCTTCTTTCACGTTTCGTATTCTGAGCGGGTCTTCGCCTTCCCTGGAAAAAAAGGAATAGCAGCAGGTAATTGAGATTTAGCAAACAATGTTACCCAAGCCTCATGAGACCAAATGTAATAACGAGGTCCACACGAATCTGAGGTTTTAGTCTGAATCAAACTTGACATACAATCGGGACTTAAAGCATTGGAATCAAATTTCCCGCGCCTCAATTGACCAATCGGAACAACGAATCATGGAATACTAGAAAATTGTTGTAAATAAAATATATTACATGGCAGTCGGTCAACAAACAAGCAGAGCGGTATATCTCCTCAAGACCTATGACGCTTTGCGTGGTCATAGTAATAATAAAACACTATGAAGATGAGTCGCTAGACAAACCTCTCGTCGGTTCAAGGTTAAGAAGCATGTTTAGTTTTCTTTACAATGATGGACAGTCGACACTATGTGTCTAAATTCCATTCCGCTCTATAACGGGGAGTTGCTGCGTGACCTCATCCGTATGTTGGTGATGTTGGGAGTGGACTAGTCATCTTTGGCCAAAGAAACTAAGCATTACTTTTCATTAATTTGGAAGTGTGTCTGATTATATAATATATAACATCTTTGGATAACATCAGACGCAACTTTTATGGCCGTGGTGAAAAAGTATAACATTAAAATGTAACTTTTGTGGGGAAGAGCTCCTGGATAGTGTGTTGTGGCTTAAGGCTGTTGGATAGTGTTGTGTGCATGTTGGCAGAGAGGCTGCAAAAAGAGAACAAAAGAAACCAATGCACATGAAGACTGGTACATGTCCTAGTTATTTTTATATATATAAATCTAAATATATATATATATATTGTATTGATTCATACCCAAATGTCTGTTCAGCTGCTTATTGGACTCTCTACAAATGGCTGCATTTTTTTTTCTTGCACAGTTGGCGTTATCCGTTGTCCGCAATGTAATCAGGAATGCGCAGAAAGAGATATAATCGAAAACTATTTTGTTCGTGACACGACGGAGGTCCCGAGCAGCACTGTAGAGAAGCCAAGCCAGGTGAGTGCACAGCGGGTCGGCACTTAAATGTAAAATTACTTTACTTTTTTACATTTTTGTCTGGTCAATATTTTCCAAAATCAGGCTTGTATTTTTCTAGAATTTTTTGTTGCTATTTCTTGTGCTTATAATTTTCTTTTGAATTTCTTTAGCAAGTGTGTACAAGTTGCGAAGATAATGCCGAAGCGCGTGGCTTTTGCGTGGAGTGCGTGGAATGGCTGTGTAAGAACTGCGTACAGGCCCACCAACGGGTGAAGTTTACCAAGGACCATACGGTGCGGCAAAAGGAGCAGGTCCCCCCAGGTAATAAAACAAATGTAAAAGATTCCCCCCCCAGATATATAGTATATATATATATATATTTATATTGATATATTTTTGTTATGATATACTAGAATAGGTTCTCATAAAGAATATTTTTCCTGTATGGTCGATAAAATGGTAAATTTAATTGTAAAATGAAATGTAATCACCTCCCCTCTAATAAAATAAATAAATAAAAAAAATTTAATAAAAAAAATATTCATAGCCCACAAATTACTGTTCTTTCTTAAATTTGCTTCTATATCTCTACTTAAATTCTTAACATCTGGATTCGCAGTTTTTGTTCCAAAATTGCCATTGGGCCAATGCGATTTTTCAAGTTTACATTAAAAAAAAATAATTAATAAATAAATTAAAATAAGCAAATTTTATTTGTGAAATTCTACAGTATTTCGTTTCTATTTATATAATCCTGCACCATGTCCAACGTTTTTTTCCCCTTTTACAAAACTTTTTTTTAAGGTAGACATAAACATTTATTTTTATTATTTCAGGCTATTTCTGACGCTGTTCTTTTTCCACAGAAGCAGTTGGTGTAAATAGCCAGCGTCCTGTTTTTTGCCCTTATCACAAGAAAGAGCAACTGAAATTATACTGCGAGACGTGCGATAAGCTGACCTGCCGGGACTGTCAACTTCAGGAACACAAGGAGCACAGGTATTCCACGTGCCGTCTTCGGATACCTCCTCTAACCTACAGCTCCATTAAAATATTCCATTAACTCATTGGCTGCATTATCTTTCCTTTTGCTTTATCTTCTCCCGTTAGGTATCAGTTCATCGAGGAAGCTTTCCAGAGCCAAAAGGTGATAATCGACACATTGATCGCAAAATTAATGGAGAAGAACAAATACATAAAGTTTACCGGAGACCAGATTCAAAATAGGTGCGTAATACTTGGTAACGTTCTGGGGAATTGCCGTAACTCGCCAAGCTGTTTGGTGCTTCTTTTCCTGTGGCTGTAAGATACACCCGTTGCACAGCGCTATGGAGTCTGATGGCGCTTTATAAAGCAATAAATATACAGTGTGTATGTACTGTTTATAGCATGTATTCCTATATTTAAAATGATTACTAGCCTACCCATGATCCACTATTTGTGAATCTAGTTTTTACAAGCTGGCAGCCTATTGTTGACTTGTTGCCCATGATGATGACGGGTGCAATGCCACCACGTAAATATTAGTCACCAGTGGCGACAGGTGAGCCCACGCAAGCCGCACGTTGCCCCAAAGACATCTTTATTTGTGACCGCACTCCGGCTTTACGTCCAGAGCTTTGGATGCCGGCTCAGGCTAGTCCAGGCTCTTGGAGTCTTGCTGAGGAAAGCGAGGCTCCCTCGATTTTTACCCTTAGGTACCCTACTGGCAATAAAATATGGTGCGTAAATATATTTAACTATTAATGGTGTGTTTGTATGTGTGTGTGTGTGTATGTATATATAATATATATTATAATATATATATATATAATGCACAAATATATTTAACTATTAATGGGGTGTGTGTATATATGTGTGTGTATATATATATGTGTGTGTGTGTGTATATGTATGTATATATATATATGTATGTGTGTGTATATATATATTGACTCCATGTTAACAGAGTGATGCTGAATCACAGTGCGTTCCTTTGGGAATGAAGCCTTCTCCGGGCGCGTTTTGTGTACAGAGTCGTTACGGAGCTGGAACGTTCTGATATTTGCATGCAGCTTGTGCTCTCCTCGAAATTGCATTACCCTCTGCCGCATTGCAGTTCCTTTCATTCTTCATCGAATGTGACTGCTTTACGGCGAGAGCTGCTAACGTTCTCGCCGTACATTTTTTACTTGTTTTGCATTTTGTAGAGCTTGATATAAACGTATATATTTATATTAATATATATTTGTGTTCATTTCGTGCGCTTTAGGATCCTTGAAGTAAACCAAAACCAAAAGCAAGTGGAACAAGATATAAAAGTTGCGGTCTTTACCCTCATGGTGGAAATTAATAAACGAGGCAAAGCCCTGCTGCAGCAACTGGAGGTAACCTGAGCCATGAATACCAGCCGTGCCTCGCATGCTTCTCTATCTGCTTTGTTTGCCTTGGCTCTCGAGCGAGTTAAAGGGTTGCTCGTGTTTAGTTTGTTCTTGGTGTTCCATAAAGCTATTGGCGCTCTGACTCCCGATTCCTTCTACAAGGAGTAAAAGCCACTCATAAAGCACTCAAAGTAGTAGATCATTCTTAAAAGGATAAGAATGCATAATGTCCCAGACGGTCTCGTCAAAAAGCAGGTGCATATTTAAAGTCCTCCTCCTGGGGCGCAACGATTCTTGCGGCTGATCAGTGGCAGGAAAACGCTCCCATTGAAACTAATAGGGGCACTTTCCGCATGTGCGCGCCGAGTCCTCGTCGGAGCTGGCCGGTGGTAAATATATCGCGTGGCTGGAGAGGTGTTTGGCCGGACGCATCTCCTGCATGGAAAATAGTGGATGGTGGGGAAAGGGGCAAAATGCATATGGGGGTTCTGCAGAATCTCTCCATGCATTTGCAAGGAGGGCACCATGTAATATCAAGGGAACCCCCAGCTATTATATGCATTAAAATGTTAAATGCCTACAGGAGCCAATTTTCTTTTAAATGGCTTGTTCTTTATTGCCGGGGGGCTTCCCGTTGTGTTTTTACCCTATTTCTCAGGTATTCTGCCCGTTTCCATAGTGCTGAAGACTTTGATGATAACTAATACATCTATATGCCCGCCTGTGTGTACGTTTGCTTTGAGATGTTTGCCATTTCCCTAGCCTGTAATTTATTCAGCTAAAAGCTAATGCAATCAGCAACTGAATTTAATGAATGGACTGGTAGCTCTTTAGTTTGATTGCGAAACCTCTCCTGAGCATTAACTCTCGCGGTGCCTGCGCCTAATAAGCTGTAGAGTCTGACGGCGGGGGCTGGTTCCTCCCGCAGCGCTGAAATTGTCCTCATTCTTAACTCTTCCCCCGGGCGCAGGCTTTGGCCAAGGAGCGCCGTTTGAAGCTTTTGAAGCAGCAGCACGAAGTAGACGGGTTTTCAAAGCAGCTGGAGCACGTGGTTTACTTCTCCAAGTGGGCCGTCGGCAGCGGCAGCAGCACGGCGTTACTCTACAGCAAGCGCTTGGTGAGTCCCCGATCCTACCGGCCTTTCGTCTCGCTGACGTCTGGAGTACTTGAGGGTAAATTATTTAGATCTGCCGTAGCATCCAATTAACTGAACCAATATAAAAAGTAGCATCTAGTAATGGCATCTTTCCTTTGAAAAAAAAATAGTTTGGGTTTTTCGAGGGTCTTTTAAAAGTTCCAATTAAACTCAAGGTTAACGGTAACGTTTTTGTTTTCCTCTTTCAGATTACCTATCGCCTGCGCCACCTGCTTCGCGCGAGGTGTGATGTCACCCCAGTGACCAACACCGTCCAGTTTCACTGTGATGCAAACTCGTGGGCTCAGAATATCTTCAATCTAGGTAGTAAATTTCCCCCACGTCGATTCGTCCCTTAGTTCCCTTCCCGTTCGTAAGTTAACGGAACTTTAAAGAGAAAGCAAAGTTCTATGTTTTGTGCATCGTGTTTGTCGTCCGTTCCATAGGCTCGCTGGCTGTTGACGAGGGAGATCCCTCTCATCACACGACTCCTATGGAGGTTCAGAGTTCTCAGGGGAACCAACCCGTCAGCCTGCTCTCCAAGTTCCCGACTCAGATCAGCCTGGCCCAGCTGCGGATCCAGCACATGCACCAGCAAATCATGGCCCAGCGGCAGCAGGCACAGCGCCGGCCGGCCCCTATGGGGCTCCAGAATCCCACCGTGCCCCCACACCCTATGGGCATGAATAACCCTAGGGGGCAAGGCCCCGTACAGCAGCAATCCAGCAACCAGGTAAGACTTTATTTATATATATATATATATATATATATATATATATATATATATATAGTATATATATATATATAATATAATATAAAAAAAAAATATATATATATATAAATAAAAATATATAATATATATATATATATAATAAAAAAAACACAGTAGATCCTGTAACAATACGTTACCATTTCCTAAATATTTGAAGTTGTTTTTTGAATGGTGAACAACTTTCTGTACTTTATAGCCGCATCTTGATAATAGATAAATAACAATAAAAAATAAAACCCTTTAGAAAAGTTGAAAATATTTTCATTATTCACTTTAGATTATTTCTCCAAACATTATATGCGTCTGGAAATCTTATGTGCGCATGTTATATTGTATCTGAGATCCAGGAGTGGCTGAAACCACGTGTTTTGGGGTGTTTTGCTTCTTTCTTTGCGTTATTTTTCATTTGATATGCCCTGGTGCTGTGTTCCCGAATAGGTGCAACGTTTTGTGAACGTCCAGAATGTGAACCCTCGCTCTAACGGCATGCTAATCCCCGGTCAGCCGGTGCGCTACCCTCACAACCCTCAAACCGGGCAGGAACAGCAGAATATATCGCACGTGCAGAATATGCCACGAAGGCCGGGCCCTGTTGGCCCTGTGAGAGTTGGTTATATGCCGCAGCACAACGTGAAACAGGTATGTAGTGAATGCTATGTACTAAACGGACAGCCCCTTTAAACAGCGAGTTATCAAACCTATGTAAGGTTTAACATCATACTCTTTACCTAATCAGCCACTAATTCTGCCGACGCGTTTCACTTTCTAGCTAATATAATTGCTGTTTACTTTTTCCTATATTGGCGCAGGAGCATTAGAACACTCGATCTGATACCATGTTTTTTATTTTTTTTCGTATCACAAGTGGCAGCCCACCGGGGGTCCGGCAAGTTCATCCGCCGGCAGCTTCACATCCACTCCGTCCAGTCCCACGATTTCCAGTGTCGCCAGTAGCGAGGGCAAGCGCCTGTCTTCACCCATTATGGACTTGGTGATTTCCGCCGCCAACTCGTTTAACCTCCCTCCCCTGCCGGATGTAAGTTTGACTTTGCGCTCATTGTTTAGACGACGCAAGCAGTTTTTGCCTTTTGAGGTTTTTCTCTAGCGTTTAAATATCTGTGGAGTCTGGAACGCTGGGTAGGTTGCTGCTTATTTGCGTTGACCGCTATAGCTTGTGTATTCTATGTGTAAATGTTGATACTTAATACCTTGGGATTTTGTCTTAAAGATCGACAGTACAGCCAACGTCGCCCTGGACAACGTTATACGGAAGGACGGCAGCATTGAAAGTCACAGACAGCTGTCTCATCGGACCGTCCAGTCTCCCAACTCATCCGTGCCGTCTCCTCTAGGTATCCACTTTCTCCGTCTGCTCCGGCAGAAACTATAGTGAAATTTATACTCTCAAAAACCTGTGTTTTTCTCTTAAAACTTCACACGGGTGGTTGGTCATTTGAAACGTTGCAGGCTACTTGTTTACAGGCATAAGCGATATCGGAACCTGCGTTGGTTAATCTTAAAATAGACGTTGGTATGCCGTAAACGCGTCTGCACAGCCTTCATGATGCGTTATTGGGGTTCTTTGCACCAATTAATTTGTAGCCGTTTATTTTTTTTAGGATCTTCAGCGGGAATTCACCCACCAATACGCACCTCGAGTGCATCAAGCGTCGGAAGCAGGGAAAGGTAATGAGATTTTTCAAGCACGTCTTGTTTTTATTTTGAAGGGATCGAATAGTTAAACGCTTCAGTTCAGTAGCCCACTCTTTGTGCGTTGCCGTGCTCTTTCTTCGTCAGTAGGCAACACCTAATCCTTCATATTGGGCTGTTTATTAATATATGTATGTGTATATATATGTGTGTGTGTGTGTGTATATATATATATATATGTATGTATGTATGTATATTTGTGTGTAATATATATATATATATATTATATGTATATATATGTATATGTATATGTGTGTATATATGTAAAAATATTCAATGCAATAAAGTGACATTTTTCTTAAGGGGTGCAACCTTGATTCCCAATCTTCTTGTTTCATTCTTCTCTCCAGTTCCGGCTCCTCAAGCAAACCCACAGGTGGGGCAGACTCGACGCATAAATTCCCGGTGGTAAGGCTGGAGCCCATCCGAATAAAAGCAGAGAACCCCGCGGAGAGCGAGCCTCTGGAGTATCCAGCAGTGGTTGTGAAACAGGAGAACAGACGGCGACAGTCAGCATCCCGCAGCGTGAGTCAGAATTCTGTGTGCGACAATTATTTTTTTTGCCATGTAGACTTTATTCTGCTTGGGCTTTGATTGCCTGTCCATTTATTGTCATGATCGGCATGTTTTATTCCCATCGTGAACTCTTCTGTTCCTTTTTAATGTAATATTTTAATCCTCCTTTTAGTCTGAAGTCTCAGGAAGCATCTTAACACCCATGCTGCTGGACAGTAACAGTAACTGCACCACCAAGGTAGATGCTGCCCCCCGGAGAGATGCCCCCGACAGTACCGGGGACCGGCACGTTTTACAAGATCCCCCCTACACGGGAACAGACTGGATTTCTCAGGGTCACGCGACGGAGGGCGGCAAGGAAGACGACCCGAACGAAGACTGGTGCGCCGTCTGCCAGAACGGGGGGGAGCTGCTCTGCTGTGAGAAATGCCCCAAGGTTTTCCACCTCTCCTGTCACGTGCCTACACTCAAAAACTTCCCCAGGTGAGACGCGTCGGATGAAATGCTTCCAGATACTGACAAAAAGTGGGTGAAATGTCCGATCCCTAAACTTATTTTTTTTCTTTTTCTTTCACCCGCCTCGTCTTAGCGGTGAGTGGATTTGCACTTTCTGCAGAGATCTCTCCAGACCGGAGGTAGAGTACGATTGTGACGACCCGTCCCTGGCGGAGAAACGGAAAGCGGTGGCTCAGTGTATGTTACCGTCGGACCAGAGAGTGAGTATGGCCATCGCGGTCAAAGAAAGGGAGTTTCTAGGTTTTTAAACATTTCATAAAGCAATTTCCGAGATGCTTCCAATGAATCGAGGTCTGGAAACGTCTAGGTGGCGTTGGAGTTGGAGAGAGATCGGAATAAAACAACTTTAGATCCTTTAAAATAGAGCAAAGCCGGCAGTACCAATGGTCGAGGTGCGGTGCCAATCTGAATCCTGTCTATCTTTCTCCCCTTTTCTGCAGAAGTGCGAGAGGCTTCTCTTATACCTCTTCTGCCACGAGATGAGCCTCGCGTTCCAAGACCCCGTACCTCTCACTGTGAGTGATCTTGACTGTTCATTGAACTTTGTAACAGACAGTACGTAGCGGTCGGTAAAGCAGTCTGATTCATGTCTGTGACTGCTGTACAGCGTAGTGGAATATGATGGCGCTATATAAATTAAAAAATAACTACAATTCAGTCCCTGAATGCTCTTTACTGAAATCATCACAATTTAATATTCAAATGCATGGCATATACTTGAACTTTGGGGGTTGTCACCTCATACTTTCAGTAAAGCATGAAGATATTTGCAAGATGTTGGACTACAAGCCAATAAAAAAGTTTAAGATGGGGCTTCAAGATGGCCAAGCCAAGAGCTCTGGAGCCTGAGCGATTTGGCTTTAGTCTGGACCCGTGCGATGCTCCTCTTCATACCTTGTTCTGTCTCGTTCCTTCAGGTGCCTGATTACTACAGAATAATAAAAAGGCCTATGGACCTTTCGGCCATAAAGAGAAAACTCCAAATAAACAACTTCCCAAACTACTCTCGCCCGGAAGAGTTCGTCAGCGACGTCCGGCTGATCTTCAAAAACTGCATGGAATTTAATGAGGTAACCGAGTCCTAATTAACAGAAACTTCTACTAGATATAGGATGTTACAGCCTGCGTAGTATCTTCACCAGGCGCTATACATCACTCTGCCAGGTTATGACATCATATCCGACAGCTCGGCACAGAGGACAGCGACCGCGGTGGGGCAACTAGAAAGTCCGCCTAAATACATCACTGCTTATTAACCCATAGATTAGAAATTGTCTGCTTATGCCATTATCCAAACACATTTTTCACTCTATTTTAACCTAAAATCGCCCCCCCCCCCTTTTCTTTTACAGCCTCAATCAGAAGTGGCTAAAGCCGGCATTAAACTCGAGGCGTACTTTGAGGAGCTGCTTACAAATGTTTACCAGGACAAAAAAATTCCCAGAAGCGGGAGCCACAAAGACGAATTGGGAGTGAGCGAGGACTCCGAAGATGAATTCGTGGCACCTCGGAAAAAACGTTACAAGGGCGAGGAGCGCCAGATATTCAAATGAACTCTTTCCCCCCCAAAGCTGCACATAGGAGCTCGTGTACATAGGACAACATATGGTTCTTTTGAAGGTGGACAGAAAGAACGGTATACTTTTGGAAACGGCTGTGAGCCTGTGAATCGTAACGCACATAGGATACAGCTCGAATACACGGTGCACAGAGGTAGTACACTGCATTGCTCGGAGAGCGCTACCGATGCAGGTGGCCATATCTACAGACCCAAAGTGCATTCTGGACCTGCATGTGAACTTGCATTAGGAGCGTCCTCAGGATGGTTTCCGTACCCCGCAGATCTTTTTATTTTATTGCATTCATCCCTTTCTGCCTTTTTTTTAAATTTTATTAATTTTGTTATCTGCAACTTGGCCTGCTACTTACCACCTGTTGATGACACCAAATATCGTTATTCCAAAGCAATCAGTAGAACTAAAAGGAACCTCTGCCTGCTGTCGGAAGACATCTGTTCAACATCTCCACATTTTCCTAAAACCCCCAATGCTGTTCTGAACTAAAAAAAAGCATGGATTTGGGACAGACTTCTCTAGATCACAATTTGTGGTCAGGGCTGACATCAGAAAGGTTATGAGGTCATTTTACCCCCCCCCCTCCGTACTCTGTAGTACGAGCTCATTTATTTTGCACAAAGCTCCAACATAAGGAGCACCATGTTTATTTATCAAAAAAGTTGGTTTAGTTCAGTTTTTGGGTTTTTTTTTCTTTAACCTATTTAACCATGATTTGAGAAGAAATGTATTTTCTGTGCAGGCTGTGTGACCATGAAGTACGTAGATGAAATTAATTTTGTCATTTCTTATCCTCCCGTTTGTCTCATTTCCATTCACCTCTCAGATACTTTCAATAACTTTCATACTGTTTTTGTGTCCAACTGAGGCGCGTTTGGTCCCATTAACCCTTTCTAAAACGAAAGTTGCTTTTTTTTGTTTTCTGTTATGGG
Organism: Spea multiplicata; assembly: GCA_009364415.1. Lineage (NCBI taxonomy): Eukaryota > Metazoa > Chordata > Amphibia > Anura > Pelobatidae > Spea > Spea multiplicata. The sequence continues at coordinate 15,939 of VKOC01003412.1, forward strand.
GGAAAGAAAAAAGAGTTTTGATATTTTGAAGTTTTGATATTTTGAAGCAGTGTTAGTACGGGGTCGGAGAGACCCGCCGTGAAACCTTCAGCATTCTCCTTGCTGTAGTAAATGGTGCATTACAACGAACTTTCCGGAAGCTGCGCTCTCTTCTATTCATTTCTTATAAACTCCGAGCAATGAGTAAAATTTGTTTATCGTTTTTATCGTTTTATGGACGCTTGAGACGTAAGAGCGTCTGCGAGATTTGTATTCCGGAAGTGTCGTCTAATACAGCCGGCGTCATGAACCTGACTCCGTTTCCATTATAGGGGGTTCATTTTAGGACTCCAACATAGACCCACAAAAAACGAATCTATCACACTACAAAAAAAACATCGAAACAGACCTGCCTGATGGGGTTCTAAGGCCGTAGATATTTTGTCTGGTGCACTTTAATAATAATAATATATAAAAAAAAAAATAATAATTGACTTATCCCATGTTAAGCATTCGTTCAAATGAAAGCCATGCTGATGATCGCTACCCACTGTTAGAACCCCGTGCTAATTCCCCTTTAAATCCAAGTGGGCACTTCTTGAGTATTTGTTAGGAAGTGATATGGAGTGTTCCTCGAATCTCCTGTCTAGATTAATTAAAAGCCGTCCATGTCTCAAGCCCTAGCCTTCAACAGAACGCTTTGTTTCCTCGATTCTCTATTATTAATATTATCTTTTATTTATATAGCGCCAACAGTTTACCCAGCGCTTAATACAATCCATAAATTCAAGGGGTCTGACGAGACGAGAATTGACGGACTGAGACAAACCGATGCATCAGGTGGAGAGACTCGGCTCGTGAGCTTACTCATTTTCCTCTAGAAGGGAATCTTAATTGCTTCTCACTCAGGAGAATAAATTGCTTATTAATTTCACGCTGGGTCTTGACGGCGCACTTCAAAGGCCGGTACTCGGACCAATAAATATTCTGTTTTAGAATAGACCTTAGTGGGTCTGTGGTCCTGTACTCCACTCGATTACTACATTTCATTTTCGAGTGTTTGATATAGTAAGTGAAGACCATCTGCTTCAATCATTCCTTTTTCACATATGGATTCAAAAGGTCTCGGCCACAGAGAACCCTCCCCCCATTATGTTTTATTTCACTCCAAGCCCATGACTTAGTTTTTCTCTTGACCTTTATAAAACCAAATGATGAAATGGTAGGAAAAAAAAAGGTGAAAACTGAAAAAATAACATTTTTTTTTTGATATGCATTAACGTGCGGCTTCATTTCTTTAATAAGAAAAAAGGACAAATCCAAACAAATATTATAAAAACCTTCTCTTTTCTGTTGTCTTCACTTAAATTGCTGGAGAAAGAGAGAAAAAAAAAAAGGTGTATAGAATGCAATTTCCCAAAACACACAAATTACACTTTATATAGTATATGTAATATAAATGTATATATAATCCATAATATATGGATGTACAATATATATATATATATATATATATATATAATGACCCAAGGCTTAGACAGCTGTGTAGAGTAAAAGATACTTTTTAGATTATTTGGAATATCTGTCTTTCTAGAATTCCCCCTTCTTTCTCCTACGTCGTACCGTCTTGTCTCCAGAGGAAAATGGTTGTTTTATTAGATTTGAACCTGACACCCTCTTTGGTGAATACGGTACTCCTCACAGTTACCCCTGGGGTATTTGGTATTTGGATGAAAATCATACCTATATATGCAGCTCTCTGGGATTCCTATTTAATTAAACCTCATCTCGCCCCAACACACTGTGTAATGTATTAGCAGCACAGAGTATCATGGGGTTGGAGATGGCAGCAGCCTATGAAATCCCGAATTGTGAGTGCGTGAGGTTTTTAAAATATAAATAGAGCGAGACTGTATTTACTTCACACAAATGTTTGGGCTTCTGACATCCGACAAAGAAGCTTCAAGCTTCACTACCCATCGCACAGGGCAGGGTTTTATTCTCACAATTTAATTCCCTCGCCCAAAAGGGCAGGGAGTAGGGGCAAGGATGCCCCCTATAAGGGTTTTTTAATTATTTTTTGTACCTCCCATAGTTTTTTTTTTTCTATATACTTTACCCACTCCATCCCCATAGGCGCCCTCTCCGGGTTAATTTTTATAACCTCCTCCACTGAGGGTGAAGAAAGAGGGGGTGATCGTTGCCCTTGTCTTGGCTAATGGGGGTTCCTCAAGACCTCTACTCCCTTTTTTTGTATTTAAATGTATATTTTTGTAGAGGGGGTGTGGGTTTTTGTTTTGTTTGTTTCAGAAGAGGACATGCGAGTTTTCATTCGACTCGCCAGAAATAAGCGTTGATATTTGAGAACATAGTAGAGCCTGGTCTGTCAAGTGGACCCTTAAATCATTCCCTGAGGGTATCATTCTAGAATAAGTTTCTTTTTATAGCTTCTGGCTGTGGTCGTGTACTTTATGCATCTCATAGACCGTAATATATTTTTCCGCTTTTTAAGATGAATAATTTCAGCCGTGTACCTGAAGCGCTCTACCCTTGGTCTCGATGGGCAAAGCGAAAGCTGAAATAGCGCACACGAAGCATATGCTTGCAAACAAGCAGAGGCCGCCCATGATAGACGCGCTAAGTAGAACCTGCAAGAAAACAACCAAAACCGTGTTTATTACAAATAAAGCAGGAAAAAAAGGGCCGGTGGTGTTTTTCAAGACCATGTTTCTTACTTGGGCTATGAACGGTGCGGCCATGGCTCCGATCCGACACAGAGAGCCGCTTGTTCCCATCCCTATTGCTCTCATTACCGTCGGGTAAACCTGAAATGTGAAACAAGCAACGGCGTTTAATTATTATAACATAATTACTAACGAACAAGAGATCCGGGTCCGAGTGCTGCGTCCCGGACGGGTGGATTTACCGACCTCGGCCGTGTAGACATAGATGTTGATGAAATTGGCGGACACCAGCGCTCGGAGGCAGAAGAGAATTCCGATCAGACCCGGCCTAGAGAAATTGGGCGAGATTTTACTGGTTTATGCCAATAACAGATGTTTTTCGTGGTTTACGTCAAGCCTAGCTTTGGGTATGTGGGCATATTATTAATAAATAAGATTATTAATTCTAATTATTTCTAACCAAAAATATTAATAACTTATATAATCTAGTAAAATACAATTTAAACAATAGAAGCGTTCAAATCCAAAGAAACAGAATGGAATATTTTTATTAGTGTAGGACTTTTGCTTAGTATGAATTTATATATATAGTATATATATATTATATACACACCGTATTCTGATCATTTTTACAATATGATTTTATGAATATGTTTAGATTATTTAATATGAGTTTTAATACTATGTTGTTTCTCTAATCCCCTTTTTAAGGAGTTTTTAATGTATATCTTTCCTGGTAAGACCCTATAGCGTTTTTATCTTTGACTTCTTTCTAAATGATTCATGTCTTTCTAAAGCCATGGTCTCCTGGATCGGACGCAGTTATCTCACCTCGGATATAAAAAGCGCATTGATACATTTTTATTCTTCGTTGTGTCTTCGTTTATAACCTAATATCCTACCGGCTTTGCCCTCTGTCATCCTTAAACCTTAAACAATAGATAACTCCCAGGATGAGGTAGAATCGAAGCCACGCGTTCGCTTACAGCCGCTTTATGACTTCATCGCCCATAATCCAAACCGATATATAATACAAGTGATCGTTAACTCATTGATAACCAGGAGAAGGGAAGTCATCAGCCTGACATGCGATATACACTCACTGTGACATGCAGATGTTGAGGAGTAAGAAGAAGACTCCAGTCGATGTCATCGTAATGCCAAGGGTCCAGCGTCGGCCAAGAAAATTAATGCCCAGAATATTGAAAGGGTTCACTGTATTCATAGAAAACAATAATACAATATGTTAAGTACATTCGCTGTATACATTATAAAAGCATTGGTGTAGAATGCATTGGCATTCCATGAAGAACCTTCCGCGTTTCTCCTTGGACCCCACACATGGACGCGTGACATCCACATAGAATATTTGCAGATGAAGGACTCGCTGGGACCATGACCGGTTACGGTGCCCATACTCACGCGCGATCTCGCCGACGGTACTTATAAGCATGGTTTGATAGTCGGAAGGGCTCAGCGTGTGACAGTAGCACGGGGTGCTGCTTTCTTCTAGGACTTCTTCCTGCGCGCCAAGCGCCGGCTGGCCAGAGCCACACAGTAGATTCCGCTCCAGCAGTTCTGTGCTGGCCAAGATGACGCCGTAGTAAGCAAAGGATATTCCAAGCCTGAATTCAGAAGAATACATCGAGCATCGTAGCGTCCGTCGTTCTTATAATGAGTTTTGCTTGCAAAAAAGGGACTGTCCCTCTAAAATAGGGCCACTTGGGGATTGAATGGCATTATGCAATTTTTTTATTTTTTTTTTAATCCTACTAATAATTATGAATCAAAATATAATCAACAATTTCAGATCCAAAGTGCTGATGTTATATGTTAAAGGTGGGAAACAAGGAGGTATGGATTTAGGAAAATGTATCACCGCGGTAAATGATATAACGGCACAATATTTGTAATCTTATAATGGTAATTAACAACAGAGAATAAACAAAAATCATTTGATTGGTTAATTTGCATCAATGGGGAACCAGTGAAATCTTTCGATGAAATTATCGGGCCAATTTTATTTCTTTCGTTTTTATTTTTAATATATTCTGCCAACCCCCTGTCTTCATTTTGTATTCTCTGCCATTACGAAAATATTCCTTTTTTTACCAGATTATCCATATTTGCAGAGACGTCCGACGATATTTCGGATCTAGGAGATCCAAAAAGCTGCCCATATAGTCCTACAAGAAAGAAAACTACATCTCAAAAACTGTTTTTTTTTTAAATGAAATCCTAAAATATCAACAATAACAGGAAATATCCAGAAACCCCATAATGACGCTAGAATGAGATGCGACAAACGTCCCCCTCCATTTACAAACATGGAGAACGAACGCGTGGCTTCTAGGCCAACTTGGCACCATTTTGAGGAAATTTATGTTTTATTGAAGCTGAAAATGCAGATGAGCCGCTTTGTAACGCCTCTTGGGTTTACATACTGGCTGCTCGTTGGCGCTATGGGGTAAGCAGAGTATATGGGCCAAAGATGGTGGCCCATAGTCAAGAGTAGGTAGACCAAGCCACCAGACCACACATCTTCTGACTTAAGACAAATGACTGATCTTATGTTATGATCTCCCCATCACATGGAGGCCAATGAATTGGTCACTGCTTACAACATTTAGGGAGAGCAGCCTACACTCCCATGGAAATGGCTTTTAAGGAGACAAGACAAGGTTTTGAGAAATATGCCCCGAAAAGAGGTTAAATGTCACATTTTACCACCACTGGTTCACTAATGGTTCCCTCCGGCATCTTGGAGTGATTTATATTGGCGATCTTCTGCAAAGTGTTGACCGCTTCTTGGTGATTCCCCACCGAGACATTGAACCGAGCCGACTCTGGGATAAACTGCAATTGGGAAAACAAGATCCCCTTGTTAATTGTCCATGCCGGGGCTGTCCGAACGTAGCACAAAAGGGCCAAAAAATACTGCAGGTTTCAAGGTGCATAAGGATCGTGACTTTCAAAATGGCAATTTTAGACTTTTTAGGGGCCACAGGCGAAACTAAGGCAAGCGACGTAAATTTAAATCCTAAATACCTGAAATAAGCTAACTAAGCGGGTAACAAGTTTCTTACTTTGAAGACGATTACAAGAATGATGCCCGGAATGGACGCAAATCGGACGAGCCAGCGCCATCCTAAACTGGGATTGACAACCCACCCCAGTCCGATGATCAACAGCGATCCTGTCAACCAAAAGACCTGCCGACGTAGAACAGATTAAAAAAATAATAACAAAAAAATATATTATTACATGACTGAATTTGGAATTTTTTTCAAGTTCTCTAGTTTTCCTTCCATGAAAAACAACAAGGAGCATTTTATGAGGATAAATATTGTTATTCACCTTAAGGTCCTGTTTTAAGGTAATAAATCGTTGGCTGTTTTTGGCGGTAATGGAAGCTTTACCTGTGACAAGGGCAGCATGTATCCTCGGAACTTCTTTGGCAGAAACTCGGTCTTAATAATTAGACTGGAAAAAGAAATATATAAAGAATAATTTAGATGGAGTAGGATATGAAGGAATCGGCTCCAGAATAGGTGTAAAGGCCCAAAATTGGCCACCATGTTTGGCTGTGATAATGGCCATAATGCTCATGGGGTGTTGGGTTTTAAACACAAGATATTGTTTCTTGATATCTATCCAAGTCTTCTGTTGATGTCCTAAAGTCATCAGCTGGGTACTTACCCCTGCGCATGTCCTGAGACCCCACATCCTACCATGCATCGTAGGAAGACGAACCAGACGTACGACGGTGAGAAGGAGGTGAGCAGTGAGAAGAACGCCCCCCACAGGAAGGAAATCACCAGAATCTGCAAAGAGGACAGTAAAGTAAATGTGAAGTTACAGGGACCGGACCTAAGACGAGACCACGGACTGAAGAAGGTCTGAATGAGAAGTAGGCAAAATAGATGGGGCCGGATGGGGCCAATCTGCCCATCAAATTCTATGTTTCTATGTGACATAAAGTAACCAAATATACAAAAATCCCCCAAATTATGACCCAGTTAGACAGTTTTTTGTGTTCTGTGTATCCATGGTAAGTTCTGTGAGGTGACATAGAAGCAAAATGAGACAAGGGACCCAGTCATGGAGGTTCCCTATAAAGTCCAGTTGGTGACACCACCTACCTTCCGGCGTCCGTATCTGTCCGCTAAAAGGCCGAGAAGGACACTAAACACCATGTATCCAAGAAATACCATCTGGAGAACGGGAGAACGGCACAATATTAAGTAATTTGCTTAGATTTGTGTTTATTAAAGGCTACTTGCTGTTGCGCTCTAAAATAACCTATAAAAATTCATTAAAAACAGTCAGGTGCGTAACTAGAAACCGCAGTAACCCAGTGTGAAAATTTACCCCGGGTCCCCAACTTCACCAAGCAACATGTCCCACACTGCCACCTTTGCCCCCAAACAGCTTGTAAGCACCTCCTTTCCGCCCAAACAGCTTATGAGCGCCACCTTAGCTCCAAGCAGCTTACCATGCCCCCAAGCAGCCTGCCTGTGCCATCTTTGCTACAGCTTATCCATGCCCCCAAACACTGAAAAGAGTTTATTCACACAGTTTAAGTTATAAACCCATATCCTGCTGTTTCTATACACATTATCGGGGCTTTTAGGGCTGTAGAACCCCGCGATACCCTCATCCTCAAATATACTGAGCTCCTAGAAAAGAGGGGCATCAGAGGAGGAAAGAGGAAGGTCTGATCCCCCCAATAAACTCACCGTTGTTACCAGTGCAACCTGCCAGTTTTCAAGGTGCCATTCGCATCGTATAGAAGACGATATTACAGCCAAAAGCATGATTTCCATGGCTTCTGCAATCTAAAAACATTTTTAGACATTGAACACTGATAACGGGTAATTAGAAACGGGGCATGGCGAAAGAAATGCATCATCCATCATAGGAGGCAGAGCTCAGGCATGATGGTAGAGGAAAGAAGAAAAACGAGCTGTGAGTTGGTTGCTGACTGCCGTAAGAAAGTTTTACTTTACTGAGAGGGTGGTAGATCAGTGGAGCTGCCTCCCAGAAGAAGTAGTAGAAGCTAATACATTGAGGGTATTAAACATGCATGGGATAGACATACGGCTCCTGAAGACCAGGACGAGACCAATGGATGATTAAGGTTTGAGTCTTTACAGCAGGATAAATGGGAGGCTAGATGGGGCCGAACTGGTCTGATTTTGATCCCGGAGTAAGGGACGTACCCCAGTACTGCCCATGATGAGAAAGAGCATGATATGGAAACGCCCAAAGCCAATGGTTTCCACCGCATCTTCCACCGAATACGTCTTGGGCCCTGAAAACGAGGCCAGACTCTGTTATTTGAATTTGAAGGAAGCTTTAGATGTTACAATAGTCCTTTTTCACAAAACTCTTCGTTTAAACATTTAGTGTGAATTATTATTAAAATATTATTATTGTAAAATATGCCAAAAGTCATTTCATGCGCAGCTTCGCTCTTGCCGGCGTATTGGCGTTGATGGGTCACGGCCCGCGTCCTTTCCACTGACCTTTTGGGGTGTCGGGTTTTCGTGAGCTCAGTTCTTCCAAGGCTATTTTGTTAAATTTCAGCAGTTTGGGGTCCATTTTCTCCTACTTTTCACTACAAGCTGCGTTTGGAAACAGATAGAGAAAAATCATAACCCAACATGACGAAAATCACAAATAAACTCTCTGCAGTTCTTAGTTCATGAATTTCCTTCTTATTTCTTTATCTACTTGAAAGTCAGTGCGCCAGATGTCACTGACACATTTAGTGTAATGCTGTTTGGGGGGCAAAGATGGCACCAACAAACTGTTTGGGGGCAAAGCTGGCAAACAGGAAGTGAGTGACATGTTACATAGTGAAGTTGGGGGCCCAAAAGAGTTGGAGTACAAAAGTGACCCTAGCTCGGCCCTGAAGTTATGTTAGGGGGCATGAAGATGGAGGGGGGGGGTGATTATTGTGCAGTATGTGGTGATGATGGTAGGAGATGTAAATGATGGTGGGGGGGAATATAATGTGAATATGGTGGTTGGGGATAATAATTGTGCTGGGGGACGGGAATGAATTAGGATGTTGGGGGTATGATAATGGTCAGCGACATCTCTACACTAACACATACATACATATATCCATACAGTAACTCTAACACCTTGAACATACATACATATCCACACTTACAACATGCATATACAATTACACATCCATACACACACACACAGCCTCTCTAACACCATTCACATACATACATATACACACACACAGCCTCTCTAACACCATTCACATACATACATATACACATACCCACTCTGACACCTTGCACATACATGCATACACACACTTACAACATACATCTACAATTACACATACATACATACATACACACACACACACTCTAACACCATTCACATACATACATATACATATACACATACCCACTCTGACACCTTGCACATCCTTGCCTACACACACTTAAAATATAGAATTACACATGCATACACACACAGCCACTCTAACACTATACACTTACACATACATACATACATACATCACTCTAACATGACTTACACATGCATACACGTATTTGGGAGAACATTAATCTCCATACCCAGTAACAGAGAGCAGGGGAGCGATCGGGAGAGCGGTATCTGAGTATCTGATTACCAACCGGTCATAAGTGTTCACCAACAAAGGCGCTATTATGTGACCAGATTCTATTACTCCAGGGATTGCAATATTAAGTGTCCATGAAGAATGACATGCAATTACTTTATTAACCCCTTGGGCACCCGAAGAGGGAATCAAGGCTTCCATTTATACTTTCTGATTCAAAATGTTTTAAAAAAAATCTTAGGGATGATATGGAGTTTAAAGGAAGCTTCCCAACAAATACTTATTTAGGGTTAAGATATATAGCTGGGGGCTTTATTAGAAACATAAAACCTCTGAATTAATATTCTAGGTTAATATCACATATTTACAATATGATCATTTCAAAAAAATACGATTCCTAGGAGATTGGCCTAAATTGTGAATTCATATAATTTGTGTCTCTTATATGAATTATTTTGGAACAAGAACATTCATTGAAAATCGACGACGTCCAGATTTAACGGTTCTATAGTAGAATGTTGGGACAATGAGCTTTCACAGCTAGGTCAGGCATTTAAGGAAATGGACCATGGGCCACGAGAATATCATTTTGTGATCAGTATGAATAGTTTGCTGGTTTTTATGCTGCTGGTAGAAGGAACTCTCCGGTTTCCTTTGAAGGTGACCTCATCGGGGAGTAGAAGACCTCTAGAGCACACGCTTTTATTCCGATTCTCCTGCCTAGGATTTCCCCAATCCTTTATGTTCCATATGGTGTATTTGTCCTATTTTTAATTTATTTAATTACCGACACCCTGGCGATAGGAGATCAGGATGAAGAATGGGCTATTAGAACCATGTCACCAACATATCTAAAGTCTAAATGGTCAACGGTAGATGCCAAAAAACACTAATAATCCACTTTAGACCTTTTTCTGAAGTTTTCTGATTAACATGAATGTATTTTTAGGTGACGTCTTGGATTTTAATACCCCCCGTTGTGAGTATCCAGGCTGTTAGTACAACGTGGGCGATAACTAACTTGAGTCAACGAAGAAGGCATCTACAAAAAAGGACTTCTAATCTACCTCGAGATTTGCTTAAAGCATTTAGTGAAGCCACCCATTGTCTGCCTTACCTTGGATACTCTTCGGATTAAGCTTGCTTTCTTTCGTTGCCAGTATATTCAGAGATTAGAGTTTATCCGACAAAAAGTACATCGCCGGATCTTAGCGCAGCCTGTAAGAGGTATCTCGTACCCTTTTCTACTCCAAACTGGCCGTGCTGGGATCGTCTACTCAGAAGTGAATTCTTTGGCCACTCCTTTTATATTAACTTTAATTTTCCAGAAGCTTAAAAAAAAACACCGTTCCTTCCTTTACCAACATTTCCCTCCTTTACCAGCAGGTGAACTAAGGCTTCCACCAAGCGTATCTCATGTTATTTTAGTCCAAAGTGTTTGTATTGGATGTAAAGCCCTTAGGGGGCCCATGTCACGTAGTCCAGATCTTATTTTACCTTTGACAGTAGCGGGGAAAACATGGATATGATGGGAAAGTCAAGCGAGAAGAGGAAGATCTAGGACCGGTCCATGGCTTCTGAGACCTTTGCAGCATTGGGCCTGGATGTGGTTGTACTGCCTATGGCCCCCCTATCATTCCATCATATATCATAAATCATTCAAGTAAAGTAGGCAGCCAGCCATGGTTTTGAGTTGAAGGCAGCTGTATCTGATCATACTTGTAGAATATCAGTGATATAACGCAAGAGGGCATGTAGTGGAGAGACGGGTTAGGAGAAGACCGAAGCCCTCAATAGAGAGAAAGAGAGACCTCCCTTAAGTTAGAGACCTTTTTTTTGGATGAGAATAAAAATCAATTTATTTATTATTATAAATCAATGTCTACATCATAAAAAGTCTTCCTGGGTGTCCACGCGCAACGACTGGCACAGGTTGGACATCCTTAGTTTGTACCGATGGAAGCCACCACAGATACCACTTGCTGACACCTTGTAGGTCGAAAAAAGTGTTTTAGACAAAAGGATGGGGACTGCTGATCTGTGACTTCATCTTTTTGGTTTTTACACAACTGGGTGTAGAAGATTAGGCGTCCCACCTCTGCTGGAACGCTCCACCTTGTTTATCGAGACCTGATTTCTGGCAGGTACAAGACAATCTTCAATGTTGGATTATTTTTGCTCGGCAAAACCTGCCAATTGAGTCTCCAGAAACATAAAATCCGATCTGTATAATTATCAGATGTTCTGGATATTGATACGTTTAGCCGTGGGTCGCTGCATGAAGTATTAAAGTTTCTTAATTCAACTGTTTGGATTGTAAATTAACGAGGCAGGCGCAACATAGAATTCATAGGCGTTACAAGGAATAAAGGAACAGGCGTACTCTACCATACCTTCTAAGTGTCTCTATCAAGTAGGTGCAGTCCCTCTTGGGGACTCAAACCTCTTCTTTGTGGTCCCTCGTCTAGAGCTCGGAATGTTTGCTGGGTATGAGGGTATCGCAAGGTTCTACAGCCCTAAAAGCCCCCAATAATGTGTATAGAAAAAGCAGGAAACGGCTTTCTAAATTAAACTGTGTAAATTAACTATATTATTCTTGTAAATGCCTCGCTTAGTTACATTTGTCGCTGTCCATATCCACATAAAAAAGCCTTGATGAAGGAAAGCTGACCACCTAATCGTCGTCTGTTCCATCCAGGATATACCGGAAGGAGAAAGGTCTGAAAATCTGCCCCGTTCCGGAGTAAAACTTGTTCTGGAACTCCACCCTGGCAAACAAAACGCCATACAAGTCAGAGATTTTCTATACAAAGTATATACTTTTCACTCTCCCTTTTCCTTAAAAATGTTATTATCTCGTTTAAATTCAAATTCAGGCTAAAAGTAGAAATTAGAAATTAAAAAAAAAATTGTCCAGTTTTAAACCGATAGAAACCTTGGACTTAATTGAATATTTGGTTTAAAATAAATATTATGGGAAAGTTACCAGTGAAGCCGGAGAGCGTGTAGGAAGGCGGACAGCCCTTCCATGATCAGCAGTATGGCCACCGTGAGAGTAGCAAAGATCACAAATATGACGAGGACGGCGATGGCTCCTACCCAGCTTCCATTTTGAAGACCAGCCCTCATCACCATGATCCATAGCTGGTCGGACAGCTCTGGCAGGTCAATAGAATGGGTCGTTAGTATTACAGTCCCCCCTACGCATGTCTAAAAGTCAGACCATTTAGGACAATTTAGGGTCTTCAATGGCAGGCAGAGGCCACACCAATGCGATAGACAGCTGTGGCCACCTTAAGATCTTCTGGCCGGACAGCCTAGTCTAGGACATTGAGATGATCTAGAGAAGTAGAAGTGCTCAGGGAATGATGATTTGGTGATTTTATAAGCAGCACTACAAGCATTCACTCTAAAATGAACTTACGCGCATGAGCGAGGCTCAGGGCCCATAGGCGCAGATAGGAGGCAGTATTGGAAATACATCCCAGACAGTACTCTATGGTGTGAATGGCTTGATGAACAAACACGTCCCCAAAATTAAACTGCAAGGGAGAGAGGGTTACAAATATATATATAAAATATAAAAAAACACAAAGGTGTTACTTTTGCCACATTTGTACAGCCCACCATGGCCTGTGGCCCTAACCTCTTCTCCATGTTCTTCGGGTACTTCCCTGGTCGCCTCTTCTTCAGCCTTTTCACTGGAGAATGGGATTTGGGATTTTTCCATGTCTGTGATCTCAGGGTGATCTTCAGGTGGTGAAGACGAAGGTAGCTTTTGGGGGCAAAAAAAGCACAGAAATTAAAAGCGTGTCAAGTGCAGCATTCTGTACTCTGAGGGTCTCCCAGTAAGGAGGAGCAACGGGGAGCTGAAAAAGAATATTATAATGTCGGTGCAAGGGCCGCAATGATGAAACACAAAATGTGAAAGGTTTTTGTTAATCAAGACACAAAAAACATTACATATCTTTTATCTAAAATAAAAATTCTTTACCCAACAAAGGGTTTTACTCTGTTCCATAATTCTTGCCATTATAAAAAAGAACTAGAAACCACAGGGCCCTGGTGCGAACATTGTCCCTTAGTGCCACATTTGCCCCCAAACAGCTTTTGAGTGCCACCTTTGCCCAAGCAACTTATCAGTGCCATCCTAACCCCCAAACACTCTGCCTGTACCATCTCTGCACCCAATTAGCTGGTCTGTGCCATCATTGCCCCCAAATAGCTTGTCTGTGTCATCATTGCCCCCCAAACAGCTGGCCTGTGCCTTTTTTGCCCCTTGCAACATCAATACAATAGTCCTTGTCCCATGCACTTACTACCCATGACTTATGCCAACGTCATAGAGCACTTAGAGCATAGGATGAGCCAATTGTATTGCGTGTGTGATATACATTTATTCCTAGCCCCCCCCCCATAAAATAAAACTTACCATGCGCTGAGATTTCCTGTGATTTGCTCGTAGGATAAAGGGTTTTATCAGCAGCATCCAGGGCACGGCGATAATGGCGAAAATCACCAGGAAAGTTTGCACTTCTTGCTGAAAAGAAATGCAACTTTCAAACGTTTGGCGGGACTGGTAACCAGGGATGTCCAATACATTATGACACCTGAGAACGTTCTTGGGGTTGGACAATATCTATCATTCTGGGGATTCTGGGAATAAAATGTCACCTGATGTTGGTAGAGCGGAGCGTTGCTTTGGTCGCCGTAGCTGAAGAGGAACATGTTGATGAAGTGAATGAGGATGCTTGGAGCAGACTGCGATCGGCCGGCGTCATAAACGCACCATTTGAAGACAATCATGAAGACCAAGTAGCCAAAGAGACACAGAATAAAGATCATCTCCGGAACGAACTGCAGGATGATGTCGATGTGTCTCTGGAAGTATCTGGGGATATTTGGATGTCAGATATTTTTAATTGGAAACATTAAGAAGATGTAAAAAAAACAAATATTAAGACAAAATAGAACCTACATGTGATTACAGAGACCGAGGACCACCCCAAAAACCATCTGAATGATACCCAGGATCACGGACATCTTCATCTTGTAGGAGTTGAGGAAGGTCAGCTTGTTTTTAGCGATATTCCAAATCTGGTGGGACAGAAAATAGACTTTGATGAGTCAAATATATGATTCTATTGAATGAAAGATCAGAGTTTTAATCTACAGAACACAATGTAACAAAGTTTTACTTTACTGTGATTGTACAGCCCCCCCAGCCAGAGGTGGTAGAGGGTAATACAGCGAGGGGATTAAACATGCATGGGGTAAACCTGCGACTCCTGAATCTAAGACGAGACCAACGACTGATTAAGGTTTGAGTCTTTACAGCAGGAGAAACGGGCAGACTAGACGGGGGCCGGATGTAAAGTAAACCTATCCTAGGGTTCAAGCTATTTGCTACTATCCAACGGGTCACTTACCGGATCGATCCCAAAAGGATAAGGGTTTCCTGGGAACACTCCGGATTGTGCAGGATTCAGTTGCAGAAAGCCGATAGTTCCATTGAGACGGGCTGAACTGGGTGATAAAACATCAAGTCCTGTAACCAAATAATATGTACACCTAGGAGCCCCCCTGGTTTGCCTCCGAAAGTCTAGGGGTCTCAGCAGGCGACAGCATAGAAACCGCTCCGGATTGAGGCATCATTATATTGGTTCTGATAAGTTTAATTGTGTGACTTTTTAATAATAAGTGGTAACCAATATTTTGGAAAATGAGCAAGAGCCGTGGAATTAACAGAATTGACTCCAAATCTACATTTTTTTTATTGTATTTATATATGTTTTTTACTAGGAAAGGGTAGAAATATATTTCGCTCAATCACTAGAAGCACTTACTCCCAAGTGTCATTAAACATAACCCGAACGTTCCAGGAGGAGCCAAATATGTTGAAGGATTTCGAGAAGCAGTCGTTGTAGATAAAACTGGTATAGATGGAGAAGATCCCCATGAGAAGGATCAGATACCGTCCGCCAAAACAAGTTTTCCAAATCTGGAGACAAAAATGGGCAATATCCATGGTGATCCAAGCCCAGTTGGCAGTTACATTTCCTCCTTATTGCGTGCGTCTAGAGAGGGACTACCCATCTTTAACAGGGAGGCATGCCATGTACCATGAGGGGGTGGCAGAGACTTACATGTCTCCAACTGGTCTCCAACTTTGGAAAAGGGACAATCTCACCTCGTTATTCTTGGTCCCAGCTTGCAATTCCTTCTCGTTAATAACCATCCACAGTGATAAAGCCAACATGACCGCCCCGTGACCGCAGTCACCGAACATCACCGCGAAAAGGAAAGGGAAGGTGACGATGGTGAAAGGAGCTGGAAGAAAGAGGCAGACAAATGATTCAAAGACCAAGTCGACTAATAAGCCCCATCTACTGGAAACAAGGAAGGTCTGGCAATGGGAGCAGGGGGATAATTTCCCATTGGGCTGCCCTAATTTGACAATTTTTGACCACTAGGCATCATTTACCCGTCTACGAGACCCTTTCTGTGTGCCTTTTAAGTATTGCGGGTCTGTAAATATGTTTTGGAGAAGACTGGATAATGCTCGATACGGTAGTCGTCCTCAAAATGTCTTACTTGGGTTCATTTCCCTGTAATTCCCGACGCCGTAAGCATCCACAATATGTTGGAAGCCCGCTGTGAACTTGTTGGTGCGATTAAAGGTTGGCGGCTCCAGCTTGGTGGAGACGTCGGTCAGAATGGGGGCGATGGTGGAACCGCTGCGTTCCTGAAAGACCAGAATTGTAGTTGGAAACCGAGCACAAAGGCAGGTAAATCACTTATTTTCCAAGACGCTTTGTGTTGGATGCCTTCAAGACCCAACGCTGGCTGAGTTGCACCCACCGTGCCCAAGCGAAGAGCCCGTACGATGCGTTCTTTGTCAGCCACCGGGAACCAGATTTCAGAGATGACGCACTGCTGGGTGACGTCGATGTTGCACAAATTCAGCGCATGATAAACGCCTTTCATCTTCTTCACCTTAACGTCCCAAATGCCCAGGTTCCTGGCCGCCTCCAGCAGCAGCCGCTGCCGATGAGCGATGAGACTCTGTCTGGGTGATCACCTACAAAGCATATAATGCGTAGGAACTTTTGATTTTATGTCAGGTGAGAACATTTTGGATGTCAGATGAGAAAATTCCCCTTTAAAAGGAAAAAAAAAACCTTTACAGATATTTTGCGGTTAACAGGAAATTAAGTAACCGCATCCTGTTGTCTTTTTTTTATTATAATATTTGTATTGGATCGTTTTGCATTAAATTGTTTGCCTAAAAGGCTTTGGTTACTCGGAACAGTTTATTGCAAACAAGATTATATAATCGAATTAAATATTAAAAAAAAAATGATTTGCGTTATAATCAGTGGATTATTCTCAGCCATTTTGCATGAATTCAGTGTTAGCATAAGCTCAGTTTTATTAAGTAAGCAGTTAATTTATTAATTAGACTTGGTTGCCGACCAAACTCTTCGCGTTCGTCTTTATGGGGGGGGGATCTTCCTATTCCACAAATATTCTCATGTTCCTGTGTTTTTTTGTAGAAGGGGTTAATATGGGGTTAACGCGGTAGGCACTACACGGCAGCTTTGGCGCCAGGGTTTTAAATGTCCGTACGAGCAACTCTATTGGTCACCGGCAGGAGCCTCCTCTGCCATCAGCCAATGAAGTGCACATGTATTTTATTACTAGAACACCCCACAATTTGCGGAACCCTTAACGATGCATTTTTCATCGTCTGACTATTGCCATGCTGGAGGAACGTCATACTCACCGAGTTCAGGTCTACGATCCTGGTGGTGATCTCATCGGTCATAGCACTGCGTTCGCTCGGTGACTCCGGGTACGTGTACACAGTGGCCTTAAAGCTGAGAAAACAAAACGGCCAAAGTTAGGAATTAGATTTACCAAGTTTTGGGAAACTGGGGAGTGGAAGCAGTTATTTGTATGGTTTTCCCGACTTCTGTATGGAATACATCAGAATTGATGCTTTGTCAGTGGTCAGCTGGCTGACTTATGATGATATCTTTGCTTTGGTTCCTTGTCTGCCTTTTTGTGCAGTTCTTAGGAGCTGCCAGCAGATGGCGCTGTTTAGCGCTTCCATCGGCCAGCTGGATACGGTGCTATCTATCCACATCTGATGTATTCTATGGTTTGTATGATTCACGCTCTTACCCATCACATATTTTCAGAACTTTTTGTTTCAGCTGCTCCCCCTGATAAAACACGATGAAGACATTCTTCTTAATTTCTTGTTTCTGAAAATGTAGATGGTAACCACGCTTTAACAGATAGAATGAAGTAATCTGAAATGATCATCAACCGACCCAAATATCCTTAGTAACAAATGGTTGTTTTTTTCCAATTTAATAGACCCCCCCCACACACACATACACATTTTTTTTAGGTAGATTTCACTTATCCAGCATATTTTGCAATGCAACCCATCGACACTGCCAGGGTTTATAGAATTTGATGAAAATTAAGGACTATTTGCTGTTTTCCCCCCTGTCTTTCTTCTCTAATTAAGTTTTATTATTAATAATATTTCATACCCATAATCACAGCCCTTTTCTGTGGAATGGGTTATGTGAGTTTTTTGTGCAGAGCTCATTAACAAAGGCTTGATATTAGGGATTACAGAGCCAACTGGAAGAGGTCTGAGTTCGTGGTTTATCATATATATTCCCATGTAAAGTTACTCTGTGGAGGGACGCTCCATAATTACGAGGAACAATAAATGCATTTCTCAATTCCAGGAGTCTCATTAGACCTCCTCCCCTGGAAATGCTCGCTGTATGAGACCCTCGGCCGCAACGTTCACCGAGCCAGTCCTGGGGTTGACAGGTGGTAATATATCACGTCAGCACAATCCCCCTATGCAATTGCCAAGAGGGACGCCATGGAAATGTAAAGGGGCTTCTCAGCTCTTACTTGATGGCTGGAGCGTCACTTTAAAACCTCTCCATGGAGCCAGTCATCCTTTTATTAATTTTTCTTCCACTCAATTCCCAAGAGGGTCCCTCGAGCCGTGTATAATCTATAATCAGTTGGAAAATGTCACAAAGGTATAAGATTTTTAGATTTCTGCACTTACTGTAACGGGGTCTTCCAGCGGCGAGTCCATTTCACAGGATTTCATGTAAATATTCCCCATGCAAACCCTCCACAGAACCCTCTCAAACGCCGCTAATCGCTCCATGTCAATCACCCCTGTTGTAACCCTAGAAACGCAAAACCCGGATTACATTTGTGGAATAAAATTGATCAAAGTAGGGCCCCCCTTTCACAGCTGCCTCGTTCACATATAGGGATGGCCCTGATTGGATAATAAAGCTATGTGAGTGATAAACAACGTTGTCATAATGTTAACAATGTATGTATATGTTACATTGGTTCACACATAGTTTACTCTTTTGATTACGTTAGAGATGATCCCTAAAATATTTTTGCCTAAAAACCTTGATTTGTCCATTTATGATTCATCATACTCCTTCTTTAGTTTTTATATTTAATTATCATATTCCTCGAAGAACCGATTGTTCTTAAAATAGTAGTGTGACATCATTAGCATTATTAATTATGAAATCATGGTAGCACCTACCACAGCTTCCCAGAGACAATGGGAGAGGGAATGGTCCTGAGCTCCAGGAGGCTACTGGTATCTTCAGTAAAGAAATCCCCTTGCAAGTAGGCTTCTGTCTGCAAACGAGAGACCCGTAGGACATTATCACGCCAAGAACCTCTCACGCTTTGGCCGGGAGTGAAAAAAAAAGCCACCGAATCCTAATTCTCATCAGATTAAATCTAAATTCATTGATCCAATACCTCGAAGAATTCCTGAATCTTCTTCAGAACTTGTTTGAATTCTGTGAGTTCCAGGAGGTTCTGTTTGAGAGTCTGGTGGCTTTTGTTTGCCTCCAGTAATTCCCCTTCCAGCTTCTCCAGGATTATCTGTGGATAGGGAATACAATTACCCCACAAGCCTCGTCATCATACAGACAGTAAGAGGGGTGCCCAGGGGTGCCCAGAGTAAGGTCATCATCCCACGTGCTTCAAGGTGCACCCTTGGTTTCACATAAAGAACGTTCCATCGCCTAAATAGACTTTTTTTGAGGCTTTTTAATGGAATACAGTTTTTTTTTAGATAACTCAGTAATTTTAAGTTTCATTCACCTCTAATTCGATCAGTTCTCGTGGCAGCGGGGTCCGGGGCGGCTTCTCCGGAGTCTCGATTGCGATGCGGTCATTTTCCATCTCACTTTGCGGAAATCCTAAGATACAGAAGCTTTTTTTTTTTATAAAAGTACCAAAGTAACGCCTGATGAATACAAAAAAGGCTAAAGTTGTATTTTATTTATATATATATATATGGAATAATTTTTCAGCTGTTTAAAAAAAAAATCATTAAACCCATGAAATAACCAATTTATAAGTGCTCTCCATGAGACCCTTCCTTCCTTACCCCATTCTGCTTCCGCCATGTTTCAGTGTTGCTCTTTTTCACCAATCCCTACCTATTAGGTCTCTAGAATGAGGTTTCTAACGTAGAAATCTAGTCAACGGGAGCCCTTGGTGGACCCTAAGGGGCCGATAGACTCTTCAACATCTCCGTTTATCGACTCTAGGAAATTTTAACCCCCGATAAACCTATATAAAAAGTAAATAGACGCCGTGGAATCACTCACGAAGGATTCTCTCCATTCCATCGCACCGACGCACTTCGCTCACAAACCTTCTCTGGAAGTTGGTAACACCAACATTGAGCTAAAAGAAAGGGAGACGCGTCACGTGACTATTCCACGTCTATCCCAAATTACCCTGCCGTATTCTATTAATCAAGATAACCCAACCTAAAATAATAATATTTAGTACCCGGCATTGTGTTTTTTTATTATTAAGCATGTTACCCGCTCTTGTAACCTGCGCCCTCCTCATACTCACGTCCCTGAGCTGGGCCAGTCCCAGTTCTCCCAGTTCGGCGATGCAGCAGTACCCAGCCTCCACCTGCAGGAACAGCTGGGTCAGACACATCTCCTCGCTCCGAAACAACGACGCCATGTTTACTACAACGAGACCCAGCTAAAGCCTCCAACCCTGCAACGGAAAAATCAACGCAACTTGTGGTATTTCAGAAATATGTCATAAATGGGTCTTTACAATATTAGCGCGTAATTCATTAATCCCGGGTTATTTTACTAATAATTCAAGCAAAAATAGCCATAGCGCAATGACTGTAATTTTCATTTTTTTTATAAGAGACAATAAATGTGTGAATTAAATTTAAGTTGGAAGGCCATAATATTATTTCCGTATTAATACTGAAATTAAATTCATAATTTAAGGCATATTTTGTATTTGTTGTCCTAAATACGCAGGCGGACATCACCAAATGTGCCAAGACCTCATAGGACGTTTCTGGTGAGTTTACAGCATTATGGTATCGCTTTACTGCCGCTGAAAAGATTGAATATCTCCTCTACCGGGTCATATTTACGAATCTAGATCTTCATTCATAAGGACAACGGGTTCCGTCCATTATTTGTAGCAATCGGGTACAGAGGGGAGAATAGGACCAAGAGGTCCATGACAGATAAAGCTCGTTTCTTTATATATCTACCCCTGAACCTGGACAAAGTAACGGATCAGAGGATGGGGAGAAAAACAAGGACCTTGCTGGTGAAGAAAGGACTGTGGTGGTTATTTCTATGAGGTCACTTACCTGACCTCGCAGCTCCTTATTCTCTGTCTGGACCGGGTCTTCTGGATGCGTTGAGTGTCATCACACCAACTACTTCATGTGGTTCTCCCAGCAGGATGATGACTCGAGCTTTCTGTTGATAGTTGGGACGGAGAGGAGGTCTCCAGGAGGGGTTATCAGTCTTGGCCAAGACTCTCTCTGTCCTTCGGCTCGGCCCTCCGGATCAGAGAAGATTAATCTAGAGTGACCATGAGTTGATACCAAACCCTTTATGGACAGCGCGCCCTTGAACCGTGTTTTGTGCCATCGCTGTGTTGTTTCAAGCAATATGTAATATGTGATAAGAAGGTGTTTTATCAACTCGATATCAACCGGCTCACTATAGATCAGGCTGGATCCGGGGCACGTGTTGGCCAAATCAAATAACGAAGGTGTTAAAAAGGTTACGAGGATCAGGGCAAAAGGGAACCTCAGCTTTATTTGTCATTTGACTTATTTCCTATCTCACCTTTCCACATCGTGACAAGGATCTTAGAACCGACGCAGAGAGGAGACTCCATATCCAGGTGATGTATCCGGTTCATTCACACAGAGATCACGGATGGCTGTTCCGTGTGACGGTTATTGGTCTCTTGGTCCGGGTTTGGGATCTGCTTCGTTTTTGGAAGTTTTGCCTCCTTGTATAGAAGGGCACTGGACCCATCTCATTGTAGAGAAGGAGGTTACCATTCCCCTCCACCGTAGTATTGGGAAGGAGAGTACTGCAACAATGTTTCTAGATTGTAATTATTTTTCTCCACAATTATTTTCTTTAGAGTAGCCAAATCTTGCTTTCTGTACTGTAAAGAATACAGAATATTTTTATTCTGTGCTTTAGGAGAGTACTGGAATTATTGTGAATATTATGTATTATTTTATATAGTGCCCTCATATTCCACAGTGCTGTATACTGGAATATTTTATTCTGTTCTGTAGGAGAGTAAAGGGATCTTTTATCCTGTACTGTAGGAGATTAACACATTATTTATTGTGTACTGTAGGAGAGTACCGCATTCCTTTATTCTGTACTGTAGGAGAGTACTGCATTCCTTTATTCTGTACTGTAGGAGAGTACTACATTATTTTAATCTGTACTGTAGGAGAGTAACAAAATTTTTATTCTGTACTGTAGGAGAGTGCAGCATTCTTTTATTCTGTGCTGCAGGAGAGTACCGCATTATTTTATTCTTTACTGTAGGAGAGTACCGTATTTTTTTCCCTGTACTGTAGGAGAGTACCGCGTTATTTTATTCTGTACTCTAGGAGAGTACCACATTCTTTTATTATTTACTGTAGGAGAGTACCACATTATTTTCTTCTTTACTGTAGGAGAGTATCGTATTATTTTTTCTGTACTGTAGGAGAGTACCGCGTTATTTTATTTTGTACTCTAGGAGAGTACCACATTCTTTTTATTATTTACTGTAGGAGAGTACTGCATTATTTGTTATTCTGTACTGTAGGAGAGTGCAAAAATATTTTATTCTTTACTGTAGGAGAGTAACACATTATTTTATTCTGCACTGTAGGAGAGTACTGCATTATATTATTCTGTACTGTAGGAGAGTACCGCATTCTTTTAGTCTGTACTGTAGGAGAGTACCGCATTATTTTATTCTGTGCTGTA
>VKOC01003413.1:0-51326 GCA_009364415.1 Spea multiplicata
TATATATAGTGCAGAAAACCCCTGGAATGGAAATGGGGAATTAGTTCACTAGCTACATTCCACCTGAAGAATCGGCCTTGTAGGAGTTTCACATCCTCATATAGCAAATGCTGGTGAGAGTTCACAAACCTACTCATTCCGTAAAAAGAGAAGAATTGAGAATTATGCTTCTTCATTTTATGGTTATTAGTAATATTAAAGTAATCTATGCAGTAGGTCAGGGTGTCTAATATGACATTATACACAAGCTTGTGCTTCTAACTCACATTGTACACAAAGAATCAGCAAAAGCAGTAGGGCACAAGTCAGGAACTAACCATTTTATGTTGCTCATTTAAATCCATACTGGATTTTACCAGTAAATCACTTACTAAAAGGATTATTGGTTCCAATAAGACATTTCAATACAATTGCAGCAGTGTATTTCTTTTACATTTTCACACTATTTACAAAGAAAACATGCTGGCAGCATGAACGGTATCTCCATTTACTTTGGTGGATCATGTGGCAGTAACATTTGCAGACCATTAAGAGAACATAAGTAGTATGGCTATTGTAGCATCTACACTAAAGCGACAGCTGAACCAACAAGTTAAATAATTTGGTAAAAGTTGTCAAAGTTCAATCAAACTTTACTTCACTTCGCAGCTCTAGATTTCAAGAAAATGCTTTGTTGTATTTTGTACAAAAATGTTTAATTTTAGTCAACTTTATCCCAGTCATACAGTAAAGAGGAATCATACCAGGAAATCATGAATAAGGCTAACAAGCTATTAATACACCCCTTGTATTGTCATGACCAGTGTTGATTGCATAAAACTATTTGTAATAAATATATATATATATATATATAACAAATACCTCACACATGTCTCTTAGTGGCCCATCAATCAATTTACAAGATTGATATGTTTATGATATTAGCTTAATGCAGCTAATACATTAAAACACTTTTCCATGTGTTATGTATCCATTCCTTAGTAAAGCATGGGCTGATATTGGTGGTTAGTATTAAAGGAGCTAGAAGAGCGAGGTGGTCTTCCAAGCACAATTCCAAAAGGATTGGAGTATTCTGCAGCTGGGTACACTCCCAATAAGGTCCAGATATAACGGTATAGTTGTTTGATAAAGGGTATGTACTTGGGTTCTAACTTGCTCATAAACTGTTTGCCACTTAGTGTAACACAATGAAGGCTTGGTTACTTCTGAGCTGCATGTTTGCAATGTTGTGAATATGTTGATATGCAAAGGAGTCTTTTTTTAGCTTTGTACCAACATTGCATGCTAGGTGTAATGGTGGGGTCATCAGGTTTATTCACAACGAATGTACACAATTAAGTAAATTAATTTCCATGGTAGTACTTAAGTCGGAGATCGGTGCTCATCGAACACTTTAACGTCTACACTCAATAAGGGGATGCCGATTACACTGTGTTGAATCCCTCATCGTTTGGCGACAATCATTAAGCCCCCCCCCCAACACCTTTTCCCCACCTTTTACTGTACCCAATATTACCCCACACACACTCACCCTGTAATTATTTATACCCCTGCTAATCCCTTGTTGGGTACCTAAACGATTAACCACACTTAATGCCTAGTCTCCTGTCTTTGGTCATTAGTTATTCTTATTACTTTTGTAAAAGGAGATTTGCTCCACCAATTGCACTCTGTTTTGTAGCAGACATCGGCTTCTGGACAAAGATGTCAGCAGGCCTTTTAGAAGTCTTCTAAGTGACTTTCAAACCAAAACACTAAATGATAAACATGATAATATTGCCACCTTGGAGTCTTGTTAAACCACAAAAATGACATTCCACCAAAGTGAAATATTAAGAAACATGTTTCATTTGCAGCAAAATACAGTTGTTTTTGTAATCAGGGTCAGTGATGCATTTTTTCTTAAAATTTTTTTAATTTTTTTTTTTACGAAGGTCTTTACACCGATACATTTTTCCCTATAACGAGGGAGGTAATTTTGAATGCTTCAGAATTGAAGTGGACGAGGCATAGTCAATGGTCAATTATGCCACAGTGCATCCATTTGGAATACAGAATCATTTTTGAGTTACACAAAAATGAAGACCACAGTTTTTTTTGTCTTGAAGTGATTCAGGAGGTCCCTTGGAACCTTGTCAGATGTTCTTTCATCGGTTATTTCATTTGCCTTTTCTTTTTCTTCAAAAGTGAATCCCGCAAAGCAATCTTAAGAAAAAAAAAATAGATATTAATTTTAGGTGTATACAGCTGAAAATGCACTTTTGGTTTAGTTGATTATCAAAGATTAAGGCAGAGAGGTTAAGTGAGCTAGTTCAACACACAAAGCATTTAAGATTATAAATAACTTTCAGTATACTAAGGCATCAGATTAAGCGGTAAAAATAGAGACATGGGCATGGTGTAAGGAGGACTATTTACTCAAATTCGTAGGATTTAATACAATGAAAAAATATATAGAACCATAACAGGAATACAAGGCCAAAATATGTATTGGATAGGCCAACTGGTTCTCCGCTACATGTTAGTGCAGCCAGATAACCCAAGGCACAAGAGCTGATAAGATATACAAGCTTGCAATGGTCACTACAGCTGGAGCACACATGACTTATTTCAGAGGTTCTTTTCCTAAAACGTAGAGTTAGCGGAAAACAGAATCCGCTAAACTCCACAACTGAACAAACATAAAATTACCTGCTTGTCTCTGAAGGAACGTTTGTTTTTGGATCGAACATTCAGGCTGTATCGCATCATCATGAAGCTTTTATTTTTCTTCTTTTCCTTATTGGTGGTGCTGGCATGAGGATTCATTTTTGTCTTCTTCCTTACAAATTCTTTGCGGTCAGTCCTACCAGCCTAAACGTGATAAATGGCGTATATTATGAGCCCCATGTCATGGAGTAGAAATTGGAAAGATACACAAATTTGCAACTGGGACTTTGGATTTTATGAATTTTTTATGAGGGCCTCTGTTTCGAATGGTGTGTCAACTTGCTATTCCACTAAAACAATACAAACATTAAAACGACTGTTGAATGCAACTACCTGAACTAAAACTGCATGGAAAAGGCTCTATGTTAAATAAAACAGAATAAAAAAAACCACCACACAACGTAACAGATAGATAGCTTAGTATGGTCCACTGGGAGCATTAGCTAAAAAAGAAATTTAATTTATCATCAAGAAGCAAGGTTCAAAGTACATACCAGAACGGTGGCAAGTCTTGTTTCTTTATCAGACTTTGGCTTCTTATGCAGATGTTCAATATCTCGGAGAGAAAGCAGCTCGCCCCTTGAGTTAAAGCAATAATAAGAAATACTGTGATCAGGCCATACATTGCAGATGTGTACAATTAAGAGTAATGCTAAACATGTAACCTCTCCTTTGTAAATTTGGGTCTGCTACGAAAACACCTGCTTAAAAACGTTAAACCCAGGCCTATGGGGGGAAACAGCAAAACAAGATTTTAATTAATTTTCTATTACGAAGATGCTACCCAGCATTTGTGGAAAGAGTCAAAATACACCCTGGCATACAGGTTTTTATGCCCCAGGGCACATGTATGGTGCGGCTGTTGGGGTCAATATTGTTTGTGTGCACCCTTGCCTGGTTCTTCTCTTCACTGAACTTGTAATGGGGTAGTGAATTAAAGTGAAACTGGAGCAAAGTTTGAAACGTGGTCACCATAATAACCAATTAATTGGTTCAATGAGCATTGCCCAACTGATATTAACACCGTTTATCAAATTTTTGCCTCTTATTTACAAAAACGTATCTCTGTTGCAACCTTCACATGAATCAATATGTGTTCCGAAACGTGTTCTGCGCAGTTATGAGGATTCACTTACTTTCTTTCGTCATCACTGCTGTCAATTTCGATGTTTTTCCTCTTCTCGGATTTGCCCGGCGCAGCATTTACTTCCTTGGCCATCTGAGCTATCCGAATTTTCTTGAAGTCTTCCTGGGTGAGCAGTCTGCTAGCACTGACAGCTGCCGCCTTGACTTTTCGTTCTTCTACTGGCATCGCCTTGATTTTCTCTGCCTTTGGAATTATATTGGTTTATTGTTAAAAAGGCATGGATTACAGATAGAAAAGGGTGCTAGTCACAAACACTTACATAAAATATCATCCATGCAAAACAGCTGAGAATGTTTTGCATGGAGGTTTTTTCCCAGTGATCAGTGACATGAGAATCACTGGAAATGTTTTTATTGTATATATGGGTCTACTTGACAAAAAAAAAAGTAGGTCCTTGGTCAGGCCTATGACAATGTTCTCTATACACCACTGCCTAAACACAGAGATTATTGCCTCCTGAATGATATAAGTTTCAAAGCTGTATTTTAAAGAAAGGATTAGGTAAAATAGGTTTAAAATATATACCCTTTTATATATATAAAAATTGTCTCAATACTTACAACTTCCTGCTGTTCTTCATCAGAAGAGTGATGAACGTCAATCCATTCGCCATCCTCATCATCATCACTGAGACTTGCACTTTCCCAGCCATCTACAAACACGCCAGTTACTTTCATTTATATTTATCTTTGAAAATATATCACCAAAACATATAAAAAGTTATTGCTCATTTACCATCCTCTTCTCCTTCATTCACTTCTTTTTCCACTTCCAGCACCTCAGCCCCTGGAATATAGTCTCTTGCAACCAATTCTCCGTATGCATGAATTTTTGCTTCTGTGGATGCTTCAGTGGGTTTACCCTGTGAAATTATTTTTTATTTATGAAGTCTCGTTTCGTGATTTTACAGTGCTGTAGGTGTATACGGTCCTTGTACATTACATAGTCACATCACAGATAACGCTACCGGTTACACCAAGTTCTTAAAAAGAATTGCCATCAGTCTATATCTAACATATGCAAATACTCACCCTGAATTTCTTTTGCAACATTTCAGGATTTAATGATCGGAAGAGGTGTATCAAACTCCGTGAAGACATGGACACATCTGATGCAAACACATTATATTATTTTCAATATATATTTATATATGTTATTGTATTTGTTGGCACACTGCAAAAATATCACAAGCAATGGTAACTTTATGCCATACTTTAGAACACTTATCAACACAACTTGTGTAAGAAAATTTAGCAAGGATAATACACTGTAAATCATATGATAAGTACATTATATTTAAAAAGGTTCAGATCATTTTAATTACAAATGCCCCATACCAATTATGTCCAAACTCCTTTTTTACCTACATATTAAAATATATTTTCTCCTAATTTTTAGAGGCATATATGTGTATGTATGCAGATGTGCATATATAAGACATCATAGTGATTCACTCAGGATTTGAAAACTGGCAGAATGAAAACTGACAAAAAAACACAGGTCATGCATATACCGATAAAAGCCAGTAAAATCGCAATCTTACTTTTATCCTTATGGGTTTTATACTGGGCCAGATCTTGAAGCAGTTCTTCCGTCATTGCTAATGGGCATCGAGCCGTCAACTCCTTGATCGCATTGATGCTGCAGAATTAAACCACAGGCATAATAGTAAGAGTTATAAATAAAATAGGATTGAGAATATACAACATGGATTAAAATGCCCATTTTCCCTGGCATAAGGGATTTAAAACCACTCAGTCTTTGGTCATGTCCTATAGTGACAGGGGCAATGCCACGCACAACAGATGTGCTTGTTTTTTTTTTTTACACATGCAATATATATTGTACGTATGATATAATGACTCCCATCTTAAACATGGCTTACAATCCACATGACCACAATATCTGGGCCGCTCTTCCCATGGCAATCCCCTTGCTTGTTTCAAATATAATCCTAACATAAAAGCAATTTGACTGTAGATAAGAACCATTCAGCCCATTTAGTCTGTGCATTTTCCCTGTTGTAAGACTCAGGTCTTAATTAGTCCTTGATCTTGTCCTAGATTTAGGGTAGCTTTTGCCTGTCCCATGCATGTTTAAATTCCCCGACCCTCTTGTTCTAAAAAAAAATTTCGGCATTAAATGATCGAAATGACCTTAACACGGAATCTTTATTATGAGTCTACCAAAACAAAAACTAAAAAAAAAATCAGCTATGACATCAGACAGGTAAATCATAAAGATTCTCCATACTGTAAATTACTGCCCATTAAGCCCGACGTGATGCGTTGTATGAAAGAAAGGAGAAAAAGAAAAGCGTACAGACCCAACAGTCATCACCTCTCCCGAGTTTCTGTCTGTAACAAAGTTATTGGCTATCGTCATCACCACAGACTGGGAAATCTGGAGGATAAATAAACTGTATTATTAACCACTGGCATGTAACGTGAGATCATATGTAAATGATGTAATATATATCGCTATTAAATAACTATACATACAATTTATTTTACTGACAGAGGAAAAATACATGTTCCAAACTATAGCAGTATTACATGGGAATATAGGTAATAACTTGTTTTCTTTCCATAAATAAATAAAAGCAAACACTTATAATTTATTTATTTATTTATTTATAAACACCCGCACACTTATTCTACGGAAATACTAATAGACATATGACAATATAGCGCCACACAGTTTTCTTTTTAAGTTCTAGGCAAACTTCTTGCCTAAAGTGTTTTACAATTCATTTGAATGTCTGATGTAACAAGGTTTATGTCAATCTGATTCAGTGAGACGGGACACATTTTTGCCCTTTTCTGAATACGTTATTTTTTTGCATCTACTGGTTTCATTGAAACCTTTAAAAAATGTATGCATGTTTTTTTTTTACTAGCTTTTGCCAAATCTTCAGTCTTTAATTAACCACTGTATTCAAGTGTTAAGTATTCTTGTGGGAACAGTATTACTTTACCAGGGGAAGCATGATTGGTATGATTGTTACAGAGAAGCAGAAGGTATAACTGCTTGAAACTCTATACTGATTTTATTCCATACAAATCCAGAACACAAAAATAAGAAAAGGTGGATGTTATACCGGATTCTGGCCAAAGACAAATCTTAGGCTTTATGTCTGATTTCAATCCACATTGTTTCAAACAAGCGGCTATGATAATGGCCTGGTAGTAAAGGATTACTAAGGCATTACCATAATGCACATGAATAAGTAATAGTTATAACCTAGCATTACGCCACCCATTGTACAGCGCTATAAAACTATAAATAATAATAATAATAATAATTACAGCACATGGCAGATGGAAAAAAAAAAGTTTGGAATGTTATAGTTATTGTAAAAGGCAGGCAGCGCACTACCATGGTAATTAAAAAAAATAAAGTAAAATAAGTTACCTCCGGCGGTACCAACTGATGGGTGGCTTGTGCAGCAAACAGAAGAATCTTTGTTACCTCTGAAAGACAAGAAAGTGTGTTAATATAGAATGTATACCAGAACGCCATAGATTTGTTCCAGTTTATGTTTGTTACGTTTATACATTTAAAAAAAAAAAAATCATATTACCAATTTCTGACACTATGAATAAATTCTATGTAAGGTATTTTATCGATAGCGTTGACTGCATACACGCTTGCCGCATAGCTTACCTCTTTGATGCGGCTGGAGGAATCTTTGCAGAAATGGGTAGAAATTAAAGAGGAATAACTGTGAAACAAATGTTTCAGTCAGTATAAAATGATATTAGAAGCAACATATGATTACAAAAAAAAAGGGTTTGGAGGAACAGGTTTGTTCAATAAATCTTTAGATTTACAATGGGCAAATCCTAGCTTTTTTCCCCTGCGAGAAGAGCCAAGTTGGACTGGTGGACGCTGTAATTTTCCAGAGCTAATACAGGCCTCCTTGTGGGATACATTAACTGATGGAATACATTGAAGGAACATGCCCAGTTGTCCTGCTTTGTTCTGGTTGTTTATAAGCCAGTGATATCAGGAGATGTCAGGAGGTATGAACTAGAGTAATATTTCTTCTGCTAATGCCTTTAGTAATGAAAAATTGAAAGTCTTATGGGCATATTCTTACCTCATGGATTCCAACCAGCCTGGAGATCAAATCCATAAGCATCATCTTAACCTCAAATCTTTCCTTGGAGGTCTCCAGCTGCTTCAACAGCTTCTCTGCAAAATCTGCAATAACATTCAGCAAAAAAAAGAAAAATCCCAATTAGCACGCATTATAAATGTACCAGAACAGTCCTGGCATCAGGATAATTCAACTGGTAATCTGTCTTTAAAGGCCAGAATATGACAACATGCTTTTGGGGGAGGGGGGTGACACTCAAATGAGTGGTGTTACTTTGCTGGTTTGAAAGTCAGGTGTGTAACAATACTTATATATATTCCATTCATTAAACAGTGAACTTCCTGAATGCATCGCATTTTACATGTTGTGAAGCTGTATTTTTAGTGCATAGATGTTGCGGCGCAGAGCTAACCTTGTGGATCATGTACCAAGTGAATGGCTGAAAAGTTAAATATCTCCGGCTTTCGCTTCTTCTTGTGTTTCTGCGAAATGAATGCGAGTAAAAAAATGTTAGTACTGCATCTTATCATTTCTTGTAAGAAGAACCAATTGGCAATGAAGTATTTGGCTTCCAATATTTGCTATTTCAATTAAATGACAACAGTAATTTGGGGCATTTACTACTGAAATCAATGGGATGTATCAACCAACTTCTCCACATTTAGAATTCTGCCCTGGAACATAACCCCAATCTATGCTGCACCTGAATGTCTATACCCTAGCTACCCCCAGGGTTTTTAATAGAAATGTGTTGCTTAAAGTGTCATGTTTGACATACACAAGGATGTATATAAAACAAACAACATTACCAACTAGAGGTTGTAATCTCTATATACCCTGAAAGGACTACATATATTCATAGGGAGATCCAAATAAGAATGGAAGTTCTAATGCTGAATCCTTATCACTCCGTAACTTTATATGTAATCAGACTCCCATTTCTCAGGGACCTATGATGGAGTCACACATTCTAAACCATTAAGTACCCTGCGCCTTCTTTTGTACTCGCTTAATTATTTCGATTTTCATGTAGATGAACAGAATTCATATTGGGCAGGGACACATCCAATTATAGATCAGAATTGTACTATCTTGCTATATATATTTAAAAATGAGTTAAACCTTGAACTCTTTGGCCATCCTAACAAATCACAGTAAGCCAAAAACAAAATGCACTAAACACACAAACGGGGATTTTTTAAGACATTTTTATTGTCCAACAAGCCTCTCATATTGTTGCATATTTTAATATATCCACACTTACCCTTAGGACCTTCATAGCCTTCTCCAGTTTCTTCTTGCTTTTTGTATTCTTCTTGCTAGTAGAGTATCTGACCATTAGATCTCGGGCAGTGGGGCCTTCATCCTGCAATTAAATTATATAAGTTATATGATAAGTTATATACTCGGTGTCAACACATATTAAAGGACATGCAGGGTAGCTAGTATCAGAACTCTTATCAAATAACAACATGCAGTGCTGAGTGCAAGGGAAAGATAATGTCTTTTCTCATGGGCATTACATGGTCTCAATTCTAGCTATGAAAATGAATACAAGCCACCAGACCTCATAGAAAAGGTTTTGTTTTTTTTTCTGGACACGGTATGGTTAATAACTAACAAAAACAAAACTACATGCATAGTTTCTACAGATGGGCCAAAAACAGAGACAAGTTATAATGAAAGGTCACCCAATGCAAGCTTCTAAATGTAATAAACTAAATCAAGGCAACGCCATAAAACCCAATAAATGACATGAAAGGAGTTCTAACCTCTGATTCAGAGTCGCTGTCTTTCTTCTCATCCTCATCTTTTCCCAGAAAGAATTTCAGCGCAGCAACAAGAATCTATGGTTAAAGAAATCCTACACATTTATGAATGGTCTTCATACATAAGCGCAGAAATATCTGTTTAACATACATTGATGAACCATGGCGTTGAGAAGTCTGCGACAAAAACATTAAAATGAAAGTAAACTCTGACCCTTGGCGCTTGAAACTGAGTTTACTAGTCATCTCTGTAATGCTGATTGTAATAGTGATCTATGTACAATCTGAACAAGTCTGGACCTCACAGGAAACCATCAAGTGGTCTTATTGCCACATACAGTAGAGCTTGGAGAATGAGCTTTAACCTATATAAATCTTATTTCTACCTACACATAATGTCATTAACATTTTTATATGCACATATATTGGTTTTAAACACAAATAGTTATTCCTCCCCCATTCTATACAAACTGTTAGAGGGTCAGGTACTACTGGTGGGTCTAGAACACTTACCAAATAGATGTTTTAAAGATTCATACATAGTTCCCACTAAATCATTTGCTGAAGAGTACTAACTGGATAAAGCAGGATATCATCACTAATGACCTTCTAAATTACAAGACACATTCTCAATGTCAATGCATACTAGTGATGTCTTACCTTGGTAACCTTAGAGAAGCAGACTGTAGCGATCACATTGACTGTTTTTGCATCATTCCTAGAACACACAAAAACAAATGTTAAACCACAATTTATATTGTTTCCTGCATGTTTATTATTACTCGTTTTAAATGGGCGCCATCAGAGTCTTCAGAGTAGTACAGTGGATAGACAGGACATAATTAGTATATAAAATAACAAGATGACATACAGATAAGGAGGGCCCTGCTCAAGTGAGTTTACAATCTAGAGGGAGTTAGGGTGTATTACATAAGAAGTAAAAGTGCCGTTATTAGGGATGGAGCAGCCACACTAGTAAAAGTATTGCAGGAGAAGGACTAGGAAAGGTGAGCTAAAGGAATATGGGAGGGCGTTAATGTGCTATGTTGTAAGGTTCCGTAAAAAAAAGTGGGTCTTAAGGATATTTTTGAAGGATCGAAGGCAGGGGGAGAGATGGATAGGCCAATGGAGGGCATTCAAAGGGATCGGGCAGCCCTTGAGAAGCTTAAAATTACAGAAGAGGACAGAAGGAGATCATTGGATTAGCAGAGAGACCGGTTAGGAGTGTATTTAGAGTGATGAGATGTAAGTGGGGGAAGAACTGTGAAGGCCTTTGAAAGTAAGATTTTGAAATGAATCCTGAAGCGCACAGGCAGCCAGTGAAGAGACCGTGAGGGGAGAGGTGTTCGTAAAGCGATGGGAAAGAATGAGAAGTCTGGCGGCAGCATTCATGGTGGATCGTAGAGGTATGAGGGAGACCAGCTAAGACAGAGTTACAATAATTGAGGCAGGAGATGATGAGGGCATGGACAAGAGTCTTAGTGGCACTTTGTGTTAGGAAGGAACAGATGTAGGCAACGTTAATATGAAAGAGGTACTTTAAGACTGAAAGTGGGGACTTGAATGAGAGGTCAGAGTCAAGTATGACAACAAGCAGCGAGCGTGAGGGGATGGAGAGATGATTGCACCGTTGACATTGAGGGGAACTGATGAGGGAATGTTAGCATTGGAGGGAGGAAATAAGGAGTTCAGTTTTTTGAGAGATTAAGTTATAGGAATTGTGCAGACATCCAGTTAGTGACAGAGGCAAGGCAGTTAGTTACAAGATCTAAGACAGAGGAGAGAGAGAGAGAGAGAGAGAGAGAGAGATTGGGAGAGGATAGGTAGGTCTGGGTGAGATATATATTATACATACATATATACACACACACAGTATATAATACGCACACAAACAATATATAACAGTAGATTTCATTAACAGCATAATAATAAAACGGGTCTTTGACTACTCAATATATGTTCTCTTACCAGATATTTCTTCTATACAGCTCAATCATGACATCTAGAGACATCTTTGCAGCAATCACATTGTTGTCCCTAAGCATAGTATACATGAAATTTTGTAGCGTCTACAAGAAAAAAAAGAGGGAATCAGTCATTTGGAGAAACCGCCAACGGGCGAGAGGGGTGAAAAGGAATGGATGTAACTTACCGTATTTACTTTGTTGTTCTTGTGTTTGGCATTTATATTCTTTATGTCAGTCACAATGTGGGTGTATAACGTCTAAGAAAAGCAGCAGACCATTAACTATGTCACTCACAGTAATAATGGATATGATAATTTGGAAAATAATAAACCACAACAATGTCATCGCATTATACAAAAACGAGGGCGATCATAAGAAAGACATTAACCCTTAAATGTCACAGCACTCGCATTGCCCCCACTATTCACATCCTTCTTTCAACAAATGTATTATTAATGAAAGCTCATGCATGTCCAAGATACAATGTATAACCCCCGCTTTGATCAAAGGAAACATGCCCCAAGGGAGGATGGAAGGATTTCTATCGATGGTGCAAATAATATTTCTCCAAGAACTGCTACCATTGCAGCACATGGAACAAAACATCCATCAAAAAGAAAAATATTCACGTGATGCAGTGTCTGGTCCTGCATGATGTATTGTTCAGTGGGTTCGGAGGCTTTCATAAAATTAGCAGAATAACTCTGATGCATTATACAGGATCAACTATGCTCTTCTTCCAGGAAAAGCTCCCTGGGGCCTTTCACAATGCATAGCTAAGCCAGGGAGCTGAATAAACTCCAGAGAGTAAAACAACGAAAGTAAAATAACACATGCCACCTTCTAGAGCTGTTGCGAGTTACATGTTGCCCAGTGCTGTTATAAGGCAACGCTAGGTGAAAAAGTATTATACATATATTTTCTCATCTTTGCTTCATTCAAACTTACTTTTCGCAGTAGTTTATCGGGACACCTCAAAAGCTCAAAAAAAAGCTCCAGGATAATCGAGGGGTTGATCAAATCCTTGTTTCTCAGCATGATTAAAGCTTTGCAGAGTGTCTGTAGAATAAAAACGAATACAGTAACCACATTTAGCCCTAGCTAATAAGAGTTATCAAGAAGCAAACACAATTAAACATACATAAGAATCTTGTTAAGGTGATTAAAAGAAAACTAAATATAGAAAAGTAGCATTTGATGGAAGATAAGTCGTTTAGCTTACACTGTGCTCACAGGCATGAAATAAAAGAAAATAAGGCTGGGTTGGATAAATATACCATTCTGAGGTCTGGCTCCATCACTGTGTGATATGAATAAAGAAGCGATTTCATCTGCTCCGGGAAATTTTCAAGCTGAAGTGGATAACAATGAGCAGTCTAAAACAAACAACAACAAAAAAGAAAGATTTCACGGTTAAAAGACAATATTATGCCATCATGGCTGACATGGACTGAGTGACCCCAGAATTCTAAACAGTTCTGTCTGAAAACATCTACTCCCCAGCAAACAAAAGAGTACTAATAAATAATATTTATATATTATTATATATTATTTATTTAAAATTGAACATCTTCCTGTGTACAAAACGTAAGAATTTTTAGGCATCATGATGTGGTCACAGAGTGGCATTACTATGGACTCTTCTCTCAATAAAGCTGAATCATTAACGTTTAAACCAGGTTTATTTTATCATTGTCTATGCTCAATTAAACCTGTTTTGTTCGCACAGCGAAGGCTTGCTATTGTGTCATGTCTTTTGATATTGGTCTACTTCTTCTATACTAAACACCACCTTAAGCGATTCTTAGAAGATGCTTGAATAACTGTTGTTCCTCCATAATCAGTTTTCAGTTTGGGTGATAAGGCCTGAGCCAGTCTAATTTTTTTTTGCACCAATAGGAAGATATAAGAGTAGGATTTTTTGTGTTTATTATTAGTTAAATTTGGCTAGCTAAGAGAGCTAAACAACATAATGCTTAACATGCTGCTGCTTGAAAAAATTATAGTAAGCCAAAAATGAGAACTTTAAAAAAAATTTAATAATAAAAAAGAACGCAGAAATCTCTTTGAAAAGTTATTATAATCTTGATAATTGCCCCGTTTAAATATGAGTATATAAAACACCAATATTCCTATCTTCTATTTGCGATAGAAGTATTCATTAAAAGGTGCCACCATTTATTGAGCCACTCACCTGAGCCATGAACATCACCAGTGTAGCCAGCTCCTTGTTGGCTTTATCCGGTTGAAGCTTGAAGACTTCGACATTGGACAGGTAGTGATTATACTGTTGTAAAAACTACAAAAAACACATAAAGATATAAGGTTTGGTGGTCAGGATTAATACATTTTGCAGTGTTACAATTGTACAGAAGTTGAACCATTAATCCCCCCCAAGAAAAACAAATTGTTTTAAACAAATTAAATCTAATAGACAATGTTTCCTGAGGTCACACAGGATTTCTCGATGCTCGCTGGCATCAGTATATTTCACCGTGCTTTTCCATACTGTACGAATACAGAGGGGAAACAAATCACTAAGCCTCGACTTATACGACATGAGGATATTTCTTAGACGTCAACTCAGATTTAACCATGCGTTATACAGGGTCCGCTCAGCCCTTCCTACAGGAGATCATCACTAGGGTTTTTAGGAAATATACTTGAGAGCTGCAACCTTGAGACCAATACGTAATCCAGTAACCTGCTAATTGTCCGATTTCGTGAAGAGACCCCACAAATCACTGCCTCGGCATACTATAATCAATATAAAACGTCATCTTGATTCATGGCCCCGGAAAAACGGATTGGTGCGTTTATTTTGCGGTATTAAATTGAACCAAGTGAGCAGCAAACCTCTTTTACAGACAGGACTACGTTTACATCTAAGCGTTGATTGAATAAATAATGATATATTGTTAAATGCGTGAAAAAGGTTTTGACAGGTATTGTTTGCCTTGGAAACAGACAAGTATACTCAGGTAATGGTTAAAAATATCACTTTGATGACACATTGGGATGCAGTCAGTAAATATGGGGAACAGCTCTCCATAGGCTGTACGATTTCCATGACCCAACTATTAGCAATCCAAGTGGTCCTTAGGATGATGGGAGCAGTAGTCCCCAAAACCAGAGAATTGCAAATCAACTCTTATGAACGACAAATTCCCCTCTACATGTGACAAGCAAGGAATGAAATGATTCTGCTACGTGGTGGTCATTTCTTATGACGTGTACTCCGAATGAGGACCCCCCCCCCATCAGGATGAATGATATATGAATGGTAGTTATAGCCAAGCAAGGGTTAACAATGATCAGGGCTCTCACCTCTTCAGTATAAGAAGCCGGGTCTCTCTTTATGAGGTTCTGCAGCTGTGGCAGGTTGGTCGGCAGCTTGTTGTTATTTCTCCCGGACATGGTGGCGATTTCAAACACAACCCTACAATAGCCTAATACGCGTGGATAATGGCAGTCAGGCGCGTGAGTTGCTGTATAACTGTTCTATTACGATTTTCACGAACTAGCGCACGTGTGTACATCCCTGGAAGCCACCATGTTGGATCTGCTGTCGGTCGATGACGTCGCTACGGGTCTTGATTGGAGTCAAACAGAGTAGATGAGCAAACCAACGCGTTCTGCCAAGTTCAGGCAACTGACACTACTGCAGCAGCTGCCGGACGGGGAGTGTGATATTAGGAACGTAACCAAACTTGTATAAAGCTCACAGTCATGTTTTAGAATTGTGAGGAAACGATTTTATAGAATACAGTATCCCAAGTACAGCCCTCTGCACTATTATGCTGTGTATGTAATGGGTGAGTCAAAAAAGAAAACTATGTTTGGTAGGATAAGCTCTACCAGGTTCACTGATTTTCAGCGGGAACATTCTGTATTTACATCACATTGCACATATTCATATAGCACCAGCAGATTCCGTAGCGTTGTACAACAGTCAGTAAAAAAAGCATCGCACACAATAACAATCTGTTTTAAAAAGAGAAGAGGGCCCCGCTCTTACTGTCCATAATAGCCCCACTAAGGGGCTAGGAATGCATATTTAAATACTTTAACCGCTACATGACAAGTCACGTGCAAGGCATGTCATGGAAAATCATCCTGTTGGCGACAATTGACATGCCTGGCACTTCATGACTTTAAACAGATGTAGGAAGCGATCTACGATATCGATGCATTCAGTGACACCAAAATCCCACCCCAGGACGCACTGTGGCTGCACCAGAGAGCAATCACAAGCGTCGCTGCGAGAGATTTTGCCTCTTGCAAGATGGTGCCATCTTTTAAAAAAAATAAACTTTCCAACAGGGTCTCTCCAGACCCTCCTGAGAACTCTGTGCTCCCCCTGCAGGTTGAATACATGTACTGCATTAAACCATGCAAGTCAATGGAGCCCAGCTTTTCGAAACAAGTGAAGGCTCCTTGATGCCACATTATTTCATATAGTCTTGGTGACATTGGTGCTTATGATCTTGTGTAATCCGCAGCTCTGGTTTAACTCCCAGTTTATGCTCCCTCACAAATTTTTCAAAGTCCCACTTGTCCCGTTTGAGTTGTCTTTATACGGGCAGTAGTAAAAAGCTAGACGTGGCATTTCCCGCAGAGATGTTTGCATCCTCTCTGAATAGCTTGGACACACAATTACGCACAAAGAAGGCTCACAGCGTAGTTAAGATATCTTGGATGTATAATTAGTAGTAAAACATAAGTATTCTATAACTATTTTATAAAGGGATAATCAAACATGGTCTCCATTATTTGCAATCAGATGCTCTCAAAAACTTATTTTGATGGCAAATTCTTTGATGGTTAACCCCTTCGTGACAAAGGCTGATTTTACTGTTTGTTCCCCTGGTGACAATGGCCTTTTTAACATTTCTGCGCTGCTCGCGTTTAGCTGTAATTTTCTTCTTTCCCGTTTACTGAACCCACACACATTAGATATTGTTTTTTTTCAGGACAAGAAGGGCTTTCTTTAGATGACATTGTTTTGATTGTATCATATTATTTACTATTAAAAAAATTATAAAATATGGTGAAAAATTTA
This sequence comes from Spea multiplicata, assembly GCA_009364415.1. NCBI lineage: Eukaryota > Metazoa > Chordata > Amphibia > Anura > Pelobatidae > Spea > Spea multiplicata. The sequence goes on from VKOC01003413.1 coordinate 16,757, forward strand.
GAAAAAAATGACTGTTTCTAACTTTTAGTTGAAAAATCTTTTACTCATCTATAAAAGGTAATGAAAAAACCTGCTAAATAGATTCTACTATTTGTCCTGAGTTTAGAAATACCCAATGTTTTTATGTTTTTTTGCTTTTTTCTACCCATTATGGGGCAATAAGTACAGGTAGCGTTTTGCTATTTCAAAGCCATTTTTTCCAAATCTGGTAATTCTTCCCCCCATGTGCCATTTCGGGTATCTTTGAACCCGGCCAATGCAATTTACCCCATCAAGTCATATATTTTTGAAAACTAGACAGCCCAGGGTATTCCAAATGCTAGTATTTTAACTCTTTCCATGCACCATATCTACCACCAGTCTTTGTCAAACTTTGTGGTAGTCATTTTTTGCATTTGTTTTGTCACACACATTTTACTTCAGGTATGAATTAAAATGTTCTCGTTTATGTCACTATCACAAAACACCCCAATATGTGCTCAGCAACATCTCCTGAGTACAGCGATACCTCACATGAATGATTTTGCCTGGCTGTTTGGGGGCAAAAGGGCCACATTTGGGGCATGCACATTTTTCAATGTTGAACTTTGGCATTTGGGGATCCACTGCCCATGCCCTATTTGGTACATCTTTGAGCCGGGCCATTTCAGTGTGCCCAATAAACCCATATATTTTTGAAAACTAGACACCACAGGGTATTTTAAATGCTGGTATTTTAACTCTTTGCATGCACACATTTTACCACCAGCATTTTTTCAAATTTTGCAGTAGTATTTTTGTGTGTGTATTTTTCCCACACACACCTACTTTATGTATGAATTTACAGTTCCTGGTATATGCCGCTGTCACACGACACCCCATAATGTGTTCAGCAACATCTCCTGAGTGCAGTGATACCCCACATGCATGGGTGTGTCATTTTTTTGGGGAACTAAAAGGCCACATTTGGTACGTGTGCATTTTTCTAATTGGAAATTAGATGTGTGGCCATCCTGATCGAGGCATTCCAGCGACACCATTTAAGTTTAGGAGGCGATCGTCGATCGCCTCCTAAACGCTTTTAAAACGGGCGTCCGCCGCCATACAAAGTATGGCGGATGTTGACGCCCCGTGGAGGGGCCAGAGATGGCCCCTTCGTGCCGATCGTGGCGTTGCTGAATGCCTCGAGGTCGAGGCATTCAGCAACGTTTTTTGGGTGCAGAAAGCGAAAACAGATCGCTTTCTGCACCCGTTTAATGACGTGCCGGTCCTGGCACGTCAATTGTCATAAAGCACATGCTTTTGCGTGTCGTGCCAGGACCGGCAATTGTCACGAAGGGGTTAATTTTGAAAGCCTCATGGTATCTTCGTTATTGACAGGGTTAGCTTTGTCATTCATACGGTATTCCATGCTCTTTAAATTGCGTATATTGTATCCATTGATGGCTATACCGTATTGGCCCGATTATAGGCCGCACCCTTAAAGTTTGGTTCTATTTTAAGAAAAATTTATTTTTAAAGAATGAATAGAATAATTTTGATACAAACAAAAATTTGGAAAACCAATAGCCATTTTAAGGTACCCCCCTTAATTCATAATGCACCTTATAGATAAGCCACTCTGCTCCCCTGATATTCTACTCTGCTCCCCAGATATGCTTTTGGCCCCCTAGATAAGCTTTATGCACTCCTTCATAGAAGGATCTGTAGAACTGCCGGCAACAGCGGAGGTCGTCTGAGCGCATTACGCAAATGTTCACCGGCTCCCAGAGGGGAGGATACATGTCCCCTGCAGTGCTGGCCCGGAACTGCATGTCCTGGGCGTCGGGCGATAAGAATTGCGCACCCCTGTGCTAAACCCCGATTATAGGCCGCACTCCCACTTTAAAGAGTTAACATGGTGGTGGGGGAGTGTGCCCTATAATCTGGCAAATACGGTAATTTTAATCAAGCATGTTAAAATGTAAAAATAATTTGCGGCCACCAGATGTCACTATTGTTTCCAAAATTATTAAGAGTATCATGAGTATGAGCCAGATTCTATTACCAAAGGCAAACATTTTCATTGAGAATGAATTAATGTGAATGAATGTGTGATTTGATGAGTGACTGTAAAAGTGTTTGTGTGTATCATAGATGTATAATTGATTTGTGGAAAGGGAAATATGGCACAAGCAGGGTGTTTGAGCCTTGGGGACAAAGATAACACAGGCCGGGGTGTTTGGTGACAAAGTTGACTCATGCTGGGCTGTCTGGGGACAAAGATGGCAAGTCCTATGTGTGTTATCTGGGTGCTGGTCAGATTCTGGGGCACTGTGGACGTCAGGGCTGGCTTTAGGTTTTGCAACCTGTGATATATATCTGTGATATAGGGGTTTTATCTATCCCTTTAATGTTGAGTTTTTATGTGAATTCCAGTTGACCTATACCTGAAAAGATGGGTCTGTGTGTTATTCTATTGTGTCCATATCTGCTATGTTATGTTTCCATACATTATTTATGTATATCTGCAAATACAGGGTTTGTATGTCTTATTCAGTTGATCAGTACCTGCTTTGCTGTTTCCATGTGTTGTTTATTTGATCTATACCCTCATTGCTGATTTTAAATGTGATTTCCAGTTGATCTATACCTGCAATGCTGGGTTTGTGTTATTCTATTGATCTACACCTGCAATGCTATGTTTCCATGCATTATTATTGTATACCTGCATATACAGGATTTGTATGTCTGATTCTGATTCAGTGTGGCAAATATTTTTGTTGGTGTGGTAGCGGAGGGAGTGATTGCTAAGAAGCGTTGAGCACCGTCCAAGGAAATGCTTGTGTAGGGTCCGATTTTTTTGCAATATAAAATGTATTGGCAGCAGGTTCTAATATTTATATATATATCGGTACTAGCAGGGTGTAATATTAGTATGTATCGGCAGCATGGGCTAATATTAAATAATGAAAACAAACTGCCAGTTCAGCTGTTTTTATGAAATCATATTTCAATCACAGTCTTTACTTCAAAGAGATAACTACATGTTATGTAGTTAAAAATGCATGTCTAACATATATACAATCTCAATGCTCTTCATAGTGTGTCCCTGAATGGCAGAAATAAAATGTGGTCACCCTAATTGTACACCCTTTTAAATGTTGCAACCTGTAAGGTACAATCTTTGATTCACCCAAGGAAAAAAAGAGAAAAAGATTTAAAAATGTAATAAAAGATAATTAAAAAATACTGGAGTTATGATCGGACCTAAAACTAAAAAAACTAGTTCATGCATCAAATCTACCGACATTGTGTAATATTTGTGGGAATATGTTTTCTATGCCAACATTGTGTTTCTTTTGGAGAATTAGGCAATATAACCTTTATCCATTGTGTGTCTACTGATGCAGGTCTGCATTATGTTACCTACATGTGCTTTGTACAATGTGTAGAAACAAAAGTATTGGATAATATTTTTTCATTTTCTGACTGAAAAGGAAATATTTACTTCATTTTTATTTAAATATTCATTTAAATGAATCATTTAATTATTTTGCTTTTTTGGAAACAAATTTAAGATTGGATGAGGGTGGGTCTGGTTGTCTATACTTTTCATACAAGTCTGAGCATTAGAACGAAGTTGGTACTGTTTCTGCAAAGGGTAAGAATTCATTTGTCCCATAATGGGGGACAGATAGTTTCAGTTTCCCAGAATACTGGATTTTTTTGTAAGAGACCTAGTTTCAGTTTCTATGCCTGTAATGTTATGTTTACGCTCCTACAGAGCACCCCCGCGCGTATTACTGGGCCTGACTAATACAAGGCTTGTCCTTATGCCAGGTTACTTTGTAATGTTCTAATAAAGGGTTCATTTTTCAAGTTTTTCTAGGTTATAGTGATTTGGTAGCCTCGAAGTTCCCCCTAATAAAAGTCTTCATGAAAACCTTCTTCAGGATGGAAAGGCATTGTCACCAAGCAAAGATTTCTGCTCCAGTATACAAACAAAAAGAGCAATATGCAAATGTCATGTGTCCCTGAAAAACGGTTTACTTTGAGAACATATGGTAAATCTTTTAGATTGAAGTTCAACTTCTGCATTAAGTGATGACCTTGATGATTGTCCTTCCCTCTTACAGACCCTCCGAGAGAAGTGAAACCTCTCATATTCAGCTTTGAAGCTCATTTATGCAGGGCCTTCCTCGCCTTTTTTTTTCTGTAAGCCAAAATGCTTATGTGATTTGCTAGATGTCATGTTTCATTTTTCATACAGCACTGCATAAAATGAGGGCACTTTATATATTAATAATATATCAATAAATAATAATGATTTCTGATGAGACTGTGACCAGTGTTAGATGTATCTAGGGTTAGCAAAGCCTAATACAATGTTTTTGGTTTTTTATGAAACCAGAGACAGTTTAATGTTCCTGTAGAATGATGCATATTAAAGTCTCTCAGAGATTATATCACCCTCCACCAGGCGAATGTTGAAAATAAAAAAGCACTTCAGCTAACAGAAAAGATTGAAGAACTTAAAAATAAGATAAATTAATTAAAATATAAGATTTATAATCTACTCAGCTCAGAAATATTTAATTACTTAAGAATACAATCTTTTTTAATACAAGCAAGATATAATGTTCACAAGGAACTCCACTTAAAACTTAAAAACGTATTTGATAAGATGTAAAAAAGTAATGTCTAAATCAAATAAGGTAATTAATGAAATTGATGGGATTCCACCAACTTCAATCTTAATCAAATGGGCCAAAGACTCAATGAGACAAATTGCAGAGAAAGAATGGTATAAAGCAATAAATATGACATATAATATAATACACTCTATAACAATTAGACAAAACTTATAAATCAATGGTATTTAACACCGACAAAAATAAAATCCATGTTTCCAAAATCCTCAGATAGATGTAGGCGTTGTAATCAGGAAAAGGGAGACTTCAAACATATTTGGTCAATAAAAGACTAGAAATTGCTCTTCTCCATATATTTCCATCTGAGCTATCATTAAAAAAAAAGATAATAATTATTCACGTATTTGCAGCTACTAAACTGATGATGGCAAGAAATTGGAAAGAAAACAAACCATTTTCCTATTTACAATTGAAAAATCAGGTGTTATTCCAATTACAGATGGAGAGTGGTCTCCACTGGATTAACCCACAACAGAAAAGAAAACCAATCATATATGAGGACTGGATCATTAAACTAGTAATCAACACATATTACCGGCTTTTTTTTTCTTGGGGTGATGCGAATTCGACGCATATATAAGTATATTCTGGGTATAGATACTGGCGTTGTTGAATAATTATGTATGTAAAACTTTAAATGAAATATAAAGTAATGAAGGCGTAATACATACCTAATATTTCAGGACGAATTATTGATCCCCTATATGTGTTTTTTTTCTGTCTATTTGTTTACTTGATTTGTCTTTATGTAGTATGAAAATAATAAAAACAAAATTTAAAAATTCAAACGAATATAGCGAGAATCTACTTGAATACTATTTTTGTCATTTTCTAAATTTATAATAAAAAAATATTAAAGTCTACCTTGTAAATCAACAAATATGAGTAGCTAGAAGAGCCGAACTTGATAGACTTACATGTGTTTATTTCCAACCTGAGTAACTATGTAAGTATGGCTCTTCCATATCACCTGATGAACAAGATAAACCAACACAAATGAAGCTGACAAATTTGAACATTTTGCTTTTGTTTATCCACAAAACCCTAGATAAAGGTGATGTTTCTCAGAACAAGGTCCAATTATTATTAATATTATTATTATTGTTTTATGTAGCTCCATCATATTCCATAGCACTGTACAATGGGTAGACAAGACGTAACAAGTAGCATATAACAAAACAATTTGCTCAAACGATTATTGTACCTGAAAGTTTCACTAGAAACAGCAACTGCTTTTATTTTTTTTGTTTAACTATAATTTTCTTGGAAGATGTTGTTCTCTGAAGACCACCCTAGTCACGTCAGGTTTGAGTTATGCTTTAAGATGATTTACCACATTGGTGCCTTTAGCTTAAAACAGAATATAAACATTATTTTTTTAAGGATTGTTGTGTTAATTTAAATCAACAAGCCACATTTCTCTACAGTTTTATATTCTCTTACTCTCTATCTTGTATATATCTTGTATATTTTTGTATCCTTTCAGAGGTTGGTACCTTTATTGGTTTTAATATTGGGTGGACAGATAGATTGACAAAATCTAACCAAAAGCACTAGATATTTTTGTTTTTCATACTATCTTGTTCAACTTTGTGTGTTTATTGGGCCCACGCAAATTTTACATTTTTTCATATTAGTGTGGGCTTTGGTTTGAAATCACATACATATAACACCTTAATTATTAGTACTAAAATAATAAAAACATTTCTGGACAAATATTAAAAAATAACAAAAACATTTTCAGAGGCCGCAGAGCTTGCCCTTGATCCAACTACCTCTAAACTACAGAGGACATGCACAAAGAAACATATTTAAATCAACATCAGATTAACACATTGAATGCTTACTCAAAGAAACAAACCACGTCTGCTGGATTACCTTTTTATACATCCACTACACCATGAGTTAATCATGACACTATACATTTATAAAATGGTTTATCCAATACAACTTTTGCCACCCTTTCCAAATTGCTTTGTAACAAATTGAGCCATAATAAATGCAGATTTACAGGCCTCCTTTTCGCCTCTTTGCTTAGCGTATCTACAAATGAGTGGGTACCTTGGGCCATAAAGCTTGCCCTATCCAAGTAGAGTCTTTGCTTTAAGATTCCGCCGGTTGTTTTTTCATACTGTATAATAGTTGTGACACTTAAATTAATGTTAATTGGTAATGTACAGTATATGCTCCTGCTATTCTCGACTTGGCCTTCTGGAAAACTATTGAGAAGCATATTGTAAAAAATATCTCATAAAATGATATAAGGGGGGATTTATTATTATTATTATGTATTATTTATTGTTTTATATAGCGGCATCAAATTCTGTAGTGCTGTACAATGGGTAGGCAGGACATAACAAGAAGTATGTAACATAACAAATTGACTAACAGAGACAGCAGATGAGGAGGGCCCTGCTCAAACGATCTTAAAATCTAGAGGGGATTTAATCCCACACTATGTCCAGCAACGGATAGGAGGAGAGGGGCAGCTCGGCCACAGCTCACAAACCCACAAAAAATTATTAGGTGTTTCAACATCTTTACTTTAAAACAGGCAAAGAAGAAATAAAAAACTAAATAAATAGAAAGAAGAGATAAAGAAAAATAATGAGTAGGAATCAAAGAGAAGTGGGGGGGGAAGAGAGGGAGAAATAAAATGAGATAGGAGGAGATCTGGGTGATGGAGCAAGTCCTATGCTTGTATTCTTGGTGCTGGGGAGTTCTATGGTTGCTGAGCTGTTCTGTGGATACAATCTCGGTGCTGGCAGGGCCGGCCGAAGACTTAACGCCGCCTGGGGCGAAGTTTAAAATGCCGCCCCCCGCCTATGCCGGGGGGGCGGCATTTTAAACTTCGCCGACGCCCCCCGCGGTACTTACATTTAAAGAGTCCTGCGGCGAGTCTTCCTGCTCTGCCACGGTGCCGGCTTGTAATGCTGAGCACCGGAAATTGACGCCACTTCCGGCGCTCAGCATTACAAGCCCACCGAGACCGAACAGGGAGGGAGACTCGCCGCAGAGGAGAGAGAGGGGCGCCGATCGGGTAAGCCAAAACCACTCGGCGCCCCTCTCTCTTCCGCTTCAAAAAAACAAAATGCTTGGGGCGGCAAAGTGCCGCCCCTTCTAAAGTGCCGCCTGGGGCAATTGCCCCAGTCGGCTCCATTGTAGGGCCGGCCCTGGGTGCTGGGGCAAGTCCTATGTGTGCAATCTGGGTGCCTGCCACTGTGTGACCTGTGATTTTTGCCTGCAGTGTAAGTGCCGTCAACGCTGGGGGTCATGTGTCTGATGCGCTCATATGGGTGGAGCCACTGGAGGTGGCTAAATTCGGTTTTGCCTAGGGTGACAAAAATCTTTCCAACAGCCCTCTTGGGGTCATTGTTTTGAACACTACATAAAGCATAATTTGTAGATATAAGCCATTAAACTTTTTTTCTATGTTTTTTTTTTAATCTTTTAATCTAATGTTTTTTTAATCTTTTTGTATTTTAGGTTAACTCTATTATGTGTGTCAACTTATATTTGTTGCCAGCATCATCATAAATTGTCTGGGTTAACTAGGATGGCAGGTCCAGGGGTGGTATTCCCACTTCTGCTAAACTGGTGATTCCTAACTGCACATCGTTCTGGGGCAAAGTATTGGCTGCTAAAGTTGAGAGGCATCTCAGAGGCAGCTGGGGGTGCTAACTTAGGCATGACCAATGTTCAACCTAAATACACAACTAGTTACTAGCAGCTTTTTATTGCTTTATATATATTTATATTTTCAAATTTTATCACCAAAGATAGCAAGTTTTCATATTTTTGCATGCAGTATTAAAACAATTATCAAATAAAAACCTCATATGGATTTTATTTTCCATACTTTTTAAAACTCTGCAGCAGATTATCATCAATCTCTGAAAAAGCAGTCGTAGCAGTATGTAGGGTGAAAATATCTGAATTTATTTTCTTAAATTAAGTTGTTTTTCTGTAACGCCCAGTGTTCTTTTGTTCAGAATTTTCTCACACATGTGTACATTCTTTGTCTTTTAAGAATGCATTTATTTTGTGATTTCTTGTTATACTGCAATTATGTGGTAGTTATACATGAGAAAATTAGGTTATTAAGGATAATATATTGCCAGAATAGCGAATCCATATATGCAATGTGGTTCAAAGCAATATAACATTTTCACACTGCTTCACTTTTCTTCCATTCACATGTTCACTGTGGTTTACCCCTGTGACAAAAACAAAAAGGGATTAGATTATAGTATAGGATATTGTGATTGTTAATGATACAGTTGATTTGCCATTTGGGTTTTGTACTAGTTGTCTACCTCTTATTCCAATTTGAAAGGGACACTTACTGTTCAAGATGCTCTCTGTTCTCCTCTAAGTACACTCAATATCTCCTAGCAATCCCAGTTTTCTCGAGCACAGTCACAATTTTGTGGCCACTGTCTCGCTTTACTGTGTAGCTGACCCACTATCTAACTCTTGCAGGCCTAGCCCAGTGGAAGACAGCCTCCGATCTCTCCCGGCTGGCCTTGAAAGCTGTAAAAATCAATGGAGCTCCCATATGGCCTCTTTTTGATGAGGAACATGGATATTGCTATTAGGTGGCTTGAGTGTGCCCCTCACCTTTACAGCACCTGGGGCAGCTGCCTCTCTTGTCAAGCAGAAGATATGGCCTAGGTGACAGTGGTTTAGCTTTTTCCCAATGATGATCCTTGGTGAGAATTCTACCCACATAAGCCATTCGAATTTGAGCCTAAAGCTTTACTGTTTCTTTAAAAGACTAGAGTATAAATGAGCTAGAGTATAAATGAGCTGTTTCAGTGAAAAGTATACATTGAATCAAAAGTATAAAGTCCAACTGTGGTGGAAAGTTCTAAAGGTGAAGCAGGAATATTTTTTTATTTCCTTTTATCTATGGAAATTGTACAAAGTCCTCCCTGAATTGCTTACATATGGCAGATTAGACACATCAGAGGGAGCTGCGGCAAAGGTTTCATTATTCAGTACATACCATTTATTTTTCATGGCGTCAAAAAGTATTTTCACCATTGTAGAGTGTGGGTTAAGGCAAATCTTTTTTCCCGACTTCATTGTGGCACTGCAAGAAGTATATTGTGCATAAAAAAGTTTAGTTAGCTTATTTCCTGTATAGTGAGTAGCTGACTAGTAACCCAACACCATAACATGGTTTGTGTAATTATAGGAAAGCACAACTTATCAAATAATATTTAGATTTGTTCACCATGGATCAGAGCAAAGAGAGCTATCATGTAGTAATGGCCACAATTAAAAATGGCCACAATAATGGAAACAAGTGAAGCCTGGGTGTATACCACACAAGTGTCTTATTTTAAATAGAAAATTCTAATTTTCTAAACTCTGTTCCACTAAAAGTACAATTAAGGAGGTAAGCAGATTCTCCCCTGACGAGCCCACTGAGCTGTAAAATTGATGTTTGTGCTTTTGCTCAAGTCCCTCTGACATATTGAAGCTTTAGTATATTCTTTTTCAATCTATTGCAAAACTGGACATGTAAGACAACTTGGTGGTCTTTCCCTAGGTCTTCCTCTAGTCTCGGCCCTACCTTTAACCATGCACCTAACAAATGTGTCCTGCTTTGGGCACCCGCAGTGTTGGTGAATGTATAGGATCTAACTATTGGCTAGAATTGAAGACAACTTAACCATTTTTAGGCCCCTTACATCTCACAGTGCCATTAAAAACATTTCAAGGAAACTTCATGTGAGGCATGCGATCTATCCAAATCTATCCGATTGGTTATAGTTTACTTTGGTATTTCCGGCAATGTGTCCAATGCAGACACAGAACTACCTATAGTCAGAGGTATCAGTTTATATTAAATATAACTTGCATGTAGGCCTTCTGACTGAAATATTGAATCCACTTCATGATATCCAATATTGCCCCCCAAAACAAACCCCTACAGCTTACATGACATCCATTTTCTCGCAGATAGAACTTAACGGGTAGACCTCAAGTCTCTTTATTTCCTTCACATTCAGCCTATTGGCAAGACTCCCACTGCATCTGCAACGTCGCCTTGGAAGTGGAACCATCCCTGAAATATGGAAGTAAAGTAAATAGTATTAAAATAGACACAATCAATGAGCAGTAGTAACATATTTTTAATTTACGTCTCCAAGTTATGACCGCTCTATATGGTACTTTTTTCCTACTGAATCTAAGTAATGCTAATACAATTTATTTCCATGTCTATTTACGGCTAATGCATTTCCATGCCACTTTCACAGATTAAATAGAACCTTGGATCAGTTGCGTTACACAATATGTAGTGCTACTAGGTTTTTTTTTTACATTTTATTTCAGATGGATATATTTATCATGCTTTCTACTATTGGGTTTTTGTTGCCCTTAATGCATTGTGCTTTTAAATACTTTATCTACGGAGTAAAAAAGTATCTGCTAGTATAATCCTAATAATTCATAAAGATTTAAAAGGACAAGATTTAAAAGGACCCTCATGGTCAATGGGGCAAATTGTGTTCTCCACTGATTTATGTTCTGAACCACTGTACTAAATAAGCAGTGGTTCAGATTTGTCAAGGACAATAGCGCAGTAGCCTGTTATACTTGCTACAATTGCATTAAAGAAAAGAGGGATAGGGGGCTTAAACAACTCTGCAGAATACCCTCCAAAATATAAGGTGTCCAAACCAAGACACCTTTATTAGGATCATGGATAGAGATATGGATGGGACACTTAGGAGGTATGCTGCAGAAAGTTTCACCATGAAACATTGCAAGTGTAGATTGCTGGACCTTTTTCCACATTTGAGAAAACATAGCAGTCTTATGTGAAAAAATCAGATGACTGTCCCTTTAGAGCAGGCATGTCCAAAGTCCGTCCCGAGGGCCATAAGGCCCCCCAGATAAGTTGCCCAAATATAGATCTGTTTTTTTTATATTAAAGGCAGAGCGATTTAACACTGTTTAGATTTGTCATTCAAGTCACAAAATGAAAAGTATGCCATTTTCAATAAACTTTGCATAAAATAGTTAATTTGCATTTAATTTTAATGGTTCAAAGAATGTCAGGCAAAATGGTCGGCCCTCGCACATGTTCACTTCATCAAATCTGGCACTCTTCGAAAAAAAGTTTGGACATGCCTGCTTTAGAGCATCTGGGACAAAGGTACAATTACAGAGCCAGTATTCAGTCTGACCTTTCATTAATAGTAAAATTAAAAACACAACACAATCAAAGTGAATTATCAGAAATTAAATGATTATTATTATCTTAAATTATTTTGAAATAAAAGGAGTTGCCAATGGAAAGATGCCCAACTAGTCTGGAACCATAATTCAAATGATTTGCTTTTAAAAGCAACAACGCAATAAATGTTTTGCATGCATCGTTAGGAAATAGTATATTTTTGTAGAGCTTGGTTTAAAGAGGTACAATCATTAAACCGTGAGACTGCTGGCGAGTTAAACATTTCCTCATGCATCAAGGGGCTAATTTTAGTGAATGCCTTCAGCAAGGAAGGTTAAGCTGACCCCACCAAGTGTATAAAGTATTTCACTAGTTTAACTATACATTTTAGAGGGCAAGTGAAGTCAAGCGGCAGAAATACAACTCTCATGCAAACTCTCTTCTCAACTCTCATTTTAGTGAATAGACCCATACACAGATTCAATAATATGAGAAAACAATGAATTCTAAGAATATTATAGCGGTAGTAGAATAACTTCCTAGAATATTGTAGATAGATGACCTTACCTTCCACACAGGCATGGACTACAAGGAGCCAGCAAAAGATCACAACAAGGTTCTTTTCCATTGTAAGATCTCGTTAGAACCCTTCAATACAACTGTCCTTCTATAAAATAAGCATTCCATGTCCCTTGTATTTATATTGTCTTAGTCATATCTACATTATGATAGGTATGTACAAGGGAAAACACCATTCAGACTTCTTGGGGATTTCTTATGAGTACTTCCCATTTTCCTGAAAGATGCAGCTGTTATTATAAATGAAATACAATCAGTGCCTTCACAAACATAGTCTGACTCTCAAAATTGTCAAATGCTCTGAAAAATACCTGTGACAGAATGACCTGTCATACAGGGCCCCAAGGTAGTCAGAGATGGCTCCAGCCTGGGTGCCAAACAAAGATTGCACAGGCAGGAACTCCATTGTGTAAATGAATCCAGTTAACAGGATTGCTGCCAGGGGGAGATTCAGAAGCTAAAGGGCATTAAAGGTTGGGTTGTCTACATGTACCTGTTTATCAATGTTAATTTATGTTAATAAAGTTCTGTGGATATATCAGTCTATGTTTTACAAAAATAAACTGTTCATTCCTGCTGTACTCAGTTCAAGGTAGTTGTGTCTACTTATTGGGTACACATAGCAGGGCTCCAAGGTGTGCATGCTGGCTGGAAGTTATTCCGGGGACAACAGGAGGATACTGGGTGATCTCTGAGAGTTACTACAGCTCTCAGAGATCACCAAGTATCCTCCTGGGTGATCTCTGACAGTTGCTACAGCTCTCTTGGTGAAACCGTTACATTGGCGGCAGCGGCGGAATCCTCCTTGCAAACGTCCCAGCAGAGTACCAGCGGGTATACAAGCAGCAAGCTAAAGATAGTGCCAACACTACAAGACGTGTTGGTGCGCAGCAGAGTCATGGGCTTCCTGAATGCCTGGATGGAGGCTCTCAGAGTGGACCAGGGTGTCCGGGCAATAGTCCTCCCATCTTCCAAGGAATGGAACGTGCTACAACTAGATTGGCGAATGCCGTACCTGGGAGAGCAGCCCCAAGAGGACTTGGTGGCTGATTTGGAGAAGTTGCTTCCACTTGAAATGATTGTGGATTGTGGATACCGGGCCCTGTATTGGCAGGCTGCACAGTGGTGTCCAGAGCTGAAAGATGACTACCTGCCAGAGGGCGATGACTTTGGTGGCCCGGGATTGATAATGGAAAGCCTACAGGAGGACCAAGAATTTGGGAGCCCATTGAAGTATCGGTGCAAGGAGATCTGGGAGTTCAGGGAAGGGATTCTTGGTGAACCCGTTACAATACCCATCGCCTTATATTCAATGTCATTTTATAATCCAACCTCAAATAGAGGTCTGACTATAAGACTAAGATCCAGATCTTCCGCAAAGGGGATCTGGATCTTCCTCTTTGGCAGCCCATTGACGTCTGCAGGATGCGGGCATAAAACCTTCACTGCTGCCCGGCACTTCTGCCGGGGCTTTTATGATGGAGCGCCGGGTTTACATGACCTTCCGGTGCTCTGTCATAGAAGTGCCGGGCAAAAGCAGTCTGGAGATCTAGGGATGCATTGCTAAGTCTGGGGAGCAGAGTGGCATATCAAGGGGGCAGAGTGGCATATAGGGGGGTATAAGGCATATCTGGAGGGCAGAGTGGCATGTCTGGGGGACAGAGTGGCAAGCCTGGGGGCAGATGTGCATAACTGGGGTCAAATGTGCTTAACTGGGGGCAGGTTGGCAAATAAAAGAAAATAAAAACAAGAAATGCATTTTCTCAATCAGAGTTTTTATTAAATATGAAAAAATAGTTTACATGTGAATTATTATTAATATTTACAAGTTAAATTTTGTTCCTATAGGGTAGTCTTCTATTCAGGCTTTTCCTTTTTTTACTAAATTAATATTCATATTTTGGGGGGGTTGTTTTATAATCAAGCAGGTATGGTATTTAAACAGAAACCCGTGTTATAACTTGTGCAGAAATGAAAGTAGGAAATATCTATATATATTTTATTTATAAATATTAATGATGCAACATGTGAAAATCATTTTCTGCTCATGTTTTAGCTTTCCTTAACGTTAAATAAATGCATTACTGTTGCCTCCAAAAAAGAAACATCATTACCCCATTATCTTCGTTAAAAAGTATGTTTTTTTAAAAGTTGCTTTTGCTACAAGAAATGTGTAGCCATAGGCTTTGGAAACAAGACAGAGGAAGTATGCCATATTTATGCTTGGATTTTTTTTAATTGTTCAAACAAGTAGTAGAATAAAAGTTGTACTGTTTCCTCAAAGAAGAAGGGAATTTTTCCTGCTAGACAGTTTTGTTTCTCAGAACACCAGACATTGTAGGAAACATAGTTTTGCCTGTTCTTTCACTTTCCAAAATGGCCCCCACAAGTAGTTCATTTTAATTTGTATGTAAGACTGAAATAAACCTGGTCCACATACCTATGGGCTTTGTAAGGGGCTAATAAAAGGTTAATATTTCTTGACTTTCAAGAACTCGTTTATAATGATTCCATGAAATATTATTATATATAATTATTAGTACACTGATCAAATTTTCCCCGTTAATAGTCATTATAAAAAATTTCTTGTGAGGAAGTAAATGCATAAGGAATTGAATCCTCTACATTTAAGAAGCGATTTCAAACCATCAGTATTATCTAAAACACACTTAAAGGGACAGTCTAAGGTCACTGACACCCCTACTATAGAAGAACGCATATTAAAATATTCTATGAGTTCATTAATGTGCATTATTCCAAAATGAAAAAAATACATAAAAAGGGCATTTAGCTGGGCATTGGGAAAAGGGGCAAATACAGCTGGGGGGACTTTGCATTTGCAAAATGGACCACACGAAAGGTGCCACACACTTATCATATGCATTAAAGTGCATATGGCGGCTGCAGTAATTAAGCACAAAAATAGGCAAATAAATCAGACCTATATTTCTGTATAATGTATGCTTTATTCCACAATGTCCATTAATGTAATGTACCTGCAGATGTATGCAGAAAAAAGGTATCAGTCCATGAAAACAAGCTATCAAATTATAACCCTGAAAACATAAAATAATAAATGAAAAGTTTTTAATAAAAATGCTAAACTAGAATAAATCAGTGGCAAGAAGGCTGTCGCGATCTTAGTCTGAGACCCCAAAGGAGCCACTCACCCGAGTACCTGCTAACCGCAGGTGCCAGGTCCTGTGCCATATGCCCTCACTCAACTTTATTCGGCCCCAAATTTAGATGGTGGGGAACACGCTTGGATGACATCACGCACATGACAGGCAAGTTTAAAAACCGGCACTGAGTTATTGCCGTTTTGAGCTACTCTCTGCTTGCAGCGTATTTTCCCTATTGATCTCCGTGTACCTGACCCTGGCTATTCATACTGGACTTTGTTGTTTGCTGCGTACCTGACCCTGGCTATTAATACTGGACTTTGTTGTTTGCTGCGTACCTGACCCTGGCTATCCTGTTTTGTCATCACTGTATTGTTCTTCTTGGATTCAGTGTTCTGGACTCCACCTTATTAACCCCTGACAAAGGCACTCTTTGTTAGAGCTCCATGCCTGGAGTGTTCACCACGCCTGTGCTTGAGCTGATTGGCGCTAAACATATTACATGATAGGGCATGCTGCGCGGCAAATACCTGGGGGGGGAGAATTCATGTGGAGGATTCTGCACAATACCCCATGCATCTGGAAAAGGGATACCATGGAAATGTCGAGGGACATCTTAACCTAGATAACGATTTGGATTATCCAAATAACATTTGTTATTATTTGTGTTTATAAATATGCTATTTTCCTGAAGAGTGGGTGTGGTCTTAGTTATCATCTAGGGATAGCAATGCTACCGTGTTTCCCCGATAGTAAGACACCCCCGATTGTAAGACGTATCGGGAGTTTCAGAGGGGTCAGCTAATATAAGCCGTACCCCGAAAGTAAGACATATGTCTTACTTTCGGGGAAACACGGGGGATTTGCCTCCAGATTCTCTGCAGCTCAGTAGCGTACCTAGCGGGGGGCGGGGGGGGTCCGCACCGGGTGCCGCTCATCACGGAGGTGCCAATTTGCTGGCACCCGGCACCCCTCCAGAGACGGACAGCAATGTCCGCCGCTGGAGGAGCAGGTGCCGGCAAAGACCTCCGATACCGCTCCCATGCGATCGTGCGGATCGCAAGGGAGCGGTATCAGAGGTCTTTAACAGACCTCCGGCTCACTCAAGGGAGCCGGAGGTCTGTTAAAGACCTCCGATACTGCTCCCTTGCGATCCGCACGGCAACAGCTGCTGTGCGCCGGGGTCTGTTGTCAGATCCCGGCGCACAGCACTGAAGCCGCGCCCACCGCTGCCCTCTGAACCCGGAAGAAGAGAAGACAGATGAACAGAAGAAGAGGAAAAGAAGCTGAAAGAAGAAAGGAAAGGTAGGAAAGCATTAAGTGAGAGTGTTGTGGATTAGTATATATGTGTGGATTAGTATATATGTGGTTTGGTATATATGTGGTTTGGTATATGTGTGGTTTGGTATGTGTGTGTGGATTAGTATATATGCGTGGATTCCTTTTATTAACCTGTTTTGTGGTGAATACAATACTGTTCAGGTTGTTAATAAATGTTAATTTTATGGTTAAAACAAAAAATTCGACAATTTTTTCCCAATATAAGACATACCCCGAAAGTAAGACATAGTGGGGCTTTTAGGGATAAAAAGAAAGTAAGACACTGTCTTACTTTCGGGGAAACACGGTATTATAAATGGACTCTCATAGGTTTCCTGAAGTTCTCAATCTTGACCAATCAAAAGCTAAATATATGCATACATGTGAATAGTGACATAGAATAAACAGACTATCTCCTGTAGCTGCCCTGTGAGACCGTAAAAGCTGAGCATAGCTTGCTTCATAGTGCAAGACAAGCTTCAGAGGAAGAGCCTGGCACCATTCATTGATCTGTGGGCCACAGACTGTGGCTAAGTCTCAACTAGTGCATAAATGTTCTCTATTAAATACCGTATCGCTATGCGATCAGTTTTTGGTTTCACTCCGACGATGCATTCCTCCAAACCCTAGATGTAAACAGACAAATTAGGAATGCGCCTAAACCACGAGCAAAAACATTAATTATTATTTCTTATCTTTGGCAGAAAGGCACAGCGTGGTAAAAGACAGATATACAAAAACATGCCTTCATAGCTCCAGTTGTTTTTTTTATCCCGATTATCTTCTGGGAACTAGACCAATGGACACCTGTGCCCCCTGCTCCATTCTTGGAGATGTCTGTCACCTCTAAAAGACCGCAATGCAAGGAGGCCCCGGAACAAGGGAACTCGTGCGTAGGGGCACCATGACAGAGGTTAGGGATAGGATCACCTTCCTTGGCAACAACTTGGAGCTGGGGAAAAAAAATGTTGGTGCGCATAGCTAGTCTCAGGCTCAAATAATACAAATGTGTAATATGAGGCCTACCAAACAGGTGTGAGCATGCTGCAAATACAGTGTGTTGGCTGTACAAAAACAAAAACTGGTTGTGCTTCTCACCCTAATAAAATTGGACACAAATATATAAACATAATATAAATGAGAGCAGGGCCGGCCTTAGGGGTGTGCGACCTGCACAGGGCGCCATGGCAGCAGGGGCGCCTGTCCGGGACTTAAATTAAAACATCGGGGGTTTTTTTGTTTGTTTTTAAATGTATTTAACATGGAGGATTATTTGATATATACAAAAACATAGACAAACATATCCAAATTGACATAGAAACAAAGTATGATCAGCACCTTTTTTTAAAATAGATAACAATCAGAAAGGCAAAAAGGAAAACCATTAGCATATGGTTTATCCATACGAAAAACATTAAATATAACTACACAGACTAAATAAACTTCGGAGATGGACCTGGGGAGAGGAAAAAATTGTTAATTCTTTGAAGACAAGTTTCCCATATTTGTGGGTTTTTTTATAGGATATATGTAGGGTCCACGAAACCTCCTTTTCTATTGTAATTTGGAATTTTTATTGGCACTCCAACTGTGACATGTTTAAGTGACCAAGTGGGTTTTGTTCCAGGCCGAGATTCGACTAATATATAAGACGATTGATAGATGAGCTGGACTACGCTGAAAAGTTTGGTTGCCCCCTCCTGACCCTGTCATTAGTTGCAGAGAAGGCTTTTGACAGGGTCAGTGGGAGTTTCCTTAAGGCCTCTCCTAGATCTTATGGAATTTCGGGTTGGTTCTATTCTGCGATCATATCTCTTTCTTCAAATCCCAGCGCGTGAGTCGTAGGTCGGGGGCTCTGCTCCAGCTGGTTCGACCTTCAAAATGGCACCAGACAGGGCTGCCCTTTATCACCAATTTGCCCTTTATATTCTCACTTTAGAACCTTTTGCCAGGAAAGTACACAATAATTACGACATAACGGGCATTAAGATCGATAACGAGGAATTTAAAATCTCGATATATGCAGACGATGTGACCATTTCCTTAACAAACCCTTTAATTTCAGTGAAACATTTTTTTACAGGAGGTGGAGAAGTACAGTTTAGTTTCCAATTATAAACTTAATTTTGATAAAACCATAGCCCAAGTTAAAAATATCAATCGCCAGATTAGAGACCTAGGTAAAGATACCTAGGATTAATGTTAAACAGATGGGTGCCCATGCTAGAGATGGAGGCATGAACGTTCCTAAGATAAATCAACAGTATGAAACTAGTAGAATATACCATATTGTTAAAACCTATCAAGAACCAGCCAAGCAAGAGGCCTGGTACAAGATACCAGGAGGTTGATAGTCTAAATAAATTCATTTGGTCCCTAAAGGACAAAGAAATGCTAACCCAGATCAAAGATAAGAATAAGATTTTAGAGAGTATTATACCATATAGACTGGTTAAACATCAAAAAGAAAATGGGCATCAAAGATAAATTAATCAACTCATTAAATCTCAACCTTTTGGAGGTTATTATGGATGACATCTCTCTGGATGACTGGAAACAGTCTGGAATCACTACCATAGCAGATATTATGACAGACGGAAAGATGATTTCCTTTCCCTCCTTAATAGCTAAATTAAAGACAATTAAGCCAACTATTTTTAAATATCTGCGAGTAAAGAATTGCATAAATAAACATTTTTTTAATTTTTTTTTCTGGAAGCCTGAGGTGTCGTGCTTCTCTTGGGTGTGCTCCGTGAATCTTGTGGAAGACGCAGCGAAGCTGAGGTCCGTCGATGCATAAATAAACATGTTCCAAATCTACAGGAGGCTCCACTACAGAGATTAGTTCAAATTTTTGGTTCCAATCATTCAGTGAAACTCCTCGCCAAATGCTCAGTTAATGAGACTTAAAGAAGGAAATTTATTTCCAAGATAATATCCAGTTGGGACAAAGAATTAAATATCTCTATCACAATAAACGACTGGTTAAATGAGATTAGGAAACTCCTCCCTAGGATACATGACCTTTCTTTACTGGAGACACAATTTAAGGTACTAGATAAATGGTACCTTGTACCAACTCGTGTGGCAAGTAAGTTTCCAGTAAATTGTAACATCTGTTGGTGCTGTGATCAGTCGATTGGAACATACCTCCACATATGGTGGTCTTCTCATAAGGTCAATAGATTCTGGGTAGAGATTCTTCTCTACTTGAGGGAAATGGATAACATAGTAATCCCAGATTCCCCGTCTTCTCTACTACTCCACCTAGGCTGGCCTCCCTTGACTCAAGTACAGCTAAACTTAACCATTCACACATGCATAGCAGCTAAGAAAATTATAGCGAAAGAATGGAAGCAAAATAGACACAATAAAGTAGTTTATTAATGGCCCTTGCATTTTCCTTAATGCTCTTTCATTTTAAAATAAATTAAATCCTGGTTGACTCAGTCCTCACAAACTACAAAATATGAAACCAAGCTGTTTCTAAATATTGTCTTTCCAATCTGCATTTTTTAGCACTAGTAAGTCATTACTTGCATTATAGATCAATGAAGTTACTTAAATGTTTTTTTTTCTGATTTTTTTTTTTGCAATTATGATTATTATTGTTTATATATTACATTTATATTGTTACATTAAGTTGTATGTCTCATTTACACATATTTAATTACTACTCATAGATGTACATTTGTGATATAAGTATAAAGATAATGTGAAAATATGTAATGGTTCTGTTTGTTTCCGATCAGCTAACTGATTGATTACCTAAAGAATCTGGACATTTTATCGACTTGTTTAGTTTATTGTTCAAATATTCTGACCCAAGTTGGCTGCCCAGTGGTTTGATTTGATTTGGTTAGAAATTTGCTTGCATTAAACATGTATGTGCAGTTGAGCAGTTAATCACTTATTAACGAGTATAGTTTTTTCCCACTAGTCTGGATTATAGTTATATATATATCATTATTTTTTGAGTTCTTGGTGTCTGGGGCAAGATTGAGGTTCTCGACATCACATCCGCTTCAGAAAACAGAAGGAGGTTTAGTTGAATTGCTCAAGCGCAGCCCTCACCTTGCAACACCTGGAGAAACTGCCCCTTTTGCCCTGTAGCAGTTACAGCCCTGCCTGTATTACCTTTTTTTTATTACTAAACTGTGATGAACCATCAAAGAATAAATGGCCAACAAAATAAACCAACACAAAGCAGGAATTTAAACACCCAAGTCATATTTATTTCCAAAAATAGTAGTCTTTTCAAAATAAGACATTAATAAATTATTTTTTGGTACACAAACATAACATTTCACCAATTATATTTGCCTTTTATACAGCAATTTTTGATATCTACAAATTGAATTGTATATAATTTGTAGTAGGCAGTGTGTCTGCCTATAAATCTAGCGATCAAAAGCTTATGTATGGGACTGGTTGTACAAATGATGTTTTGGTTAACACAGGAAGAACAATCACAGCAAAACTCATCAACTGTGCTTATATGAACCTAAAAAGAGTCGTACGCCCTATGCATTGATTATGGTGAGCTGTGAGATGTAAGCTTTGTGGTCAAAGACCGCTCTTCTGTCCACAGAAAAACAAAGAAACTAACCTACAGACCTGGGGAAGGAGACTCTGTGTCAAAACCTAGATAGTTCCAAGGTATGAATAATGGTGGTAATTTGTAACTCAGATATATAAGTAATAAAATATACAAATTTTCTTTAGCTTACATTTCTAGTTTATCTTAAATTTTATCCTTTTCAACAAACAAAGAAGAAAAATGTCTAAAAAGTTGCTCAGAGAACAAATCACCATAATTAAGAGATTAAAATCATTAATAAAACAATTAATGTTACTTGCTGTTATATGTACATTATACACATTCATTTATAATTAATCTCTCTTAGCTTATAGAAAATAGTAAACATTGATATTTATCTTGCACATACTTTTCTCCAGATACAAAATGTAAAAAAACCCCAAAAAACAGGGACCGCAAAGTATACTTTTACATTTTTTTGTCTTTTCTTTAACCATATTTCTGCTGGAACAAGGTATGATCACATTTTTGATAGCGTGAACGCCGGAGCAAAAGCCACCGTTTCCAATTATGCTTTAAGATGATTGATCACTTTGATGCCTTTCATTTTCCTGTTAAAAACAGAATATGGAGGATTATTTTAATTTTCTGGAAATAGTGCCCATTTTAGTCAACATGCCAGATTTCGCTACAATTTTTTTTATATAATATAAATATCTTGCATATCATACCTTATCTTTCCAGAGATTATTTCCTTTACTAGTTTTGCTTTAGGATTGATACATTTTTCTTTTACAGTGTTGCTTTTGTCCTTGATGGTAGCTCTGAAACCAAGAGACAGCATATTAAAACATTAGCAATTAATCTAAAATGATTTATTAATCTAAATATTTCTATTTACCTATGCAGAGATTTGACATGTTTTATTATTCTAAATCAGGTGTAAAGCAGTGTATAGAGATATCTTTAAGGCTCCATGTCTATGAAACTATATGTTAATAGGACTTCATATATTTAGTTATATATAAAATATTTACATTACGATTGCTCCTCCAATTGCTTTAAATATACATGCTTAAGTACATAAGTCGACAATGTACATGGTATGTAGTATCATGCAATTCTGTTAATCTTTGCCATATGTTATGCAGTAAACTGCTTGTAAGGTATTACACCAGGAACTAAAACTAGATGTAAGCATTTTTTTCTATGACATATATATATAAATATATATATATATATATATATATATACCGTATTACTTACATAACTTCAATTCTTTCACAAGATGTGCTTTTTGGAAAAATTTCAATTTTTTTCGTTTCTTTAACATTTAGGCTTTTACTTGATTTGTGGCATAAGCAACGTTGACCTTGATGCGGAGCAGACATTCCTGAGTTAAATAGAAAAAAAAATAAAAAATCATGTTAAAGCAAGTGCATGTTATTTCATTTCTTTATTTCAATGTTTTTTTTTCCAGATGTACATGACAGAAAGCTTCAAAATATATAATTAAACATTGCATTTAGATATAAATAAGTTGAGCGATATAATGTTACCTTTCGTCAGAGGCAAAATGTACAGGAGAACACAGAAGATGATGAGATATTTGTTTTCCATGTTCTTGCTGGAGAGGTTCTTCTTCTTGGTGAATTGACCAGAGTTAATAAGGATTCACTCCGAAGCTCTTTATATTCAATCCAAAAAAATGTGTGTTTTTTTTTTTCTAGGGGGGGTGTGGGCTGGATCCCTTACTTACTGGAAATGCTCTGGTTTCAGTGATGCTGAATGTGAAAGCGAAAGTATAATCCAAGTGGAATAAATTACAACTATGTAGTATGTATGTTAACTGTGTACGATTTACATTACAGGTACTGCTGTAAATTAAATATTTAGGGATTAAAGTGGGTATGCTCAATTTCTTATATTCAGTCACTAGCTGCAATATAACATCCACTTGTTTTTTTTTTGACAACATGTTTTCCTGGTCTTCTTTCCATCTTTAAGATGAATTAATGCTGTCGGAGCTATAAGAAGAAGTAATTTTGGCAGCGGTATCTGAGAGCCTGGTTTTGTGCCACATAGTAAATACGTGTTCCCGACAAAAATACAGATTAAATAAATTTTAAACACTAAAGAATTATTCCTGGAAATGATTTGGGCATTCTAGAGTACTAGAAATTGTTTCCGATGGTGTTAAATTGAGCATTGGGGGCATTGGAGGCTGTTAGAGGTGCAGAGGTGGCACAAGCAGGCTGTTTAGGGGGCAGAGGTGGCACAGGCCCAGCAAGGCCCTCATTTTGTCTCCTTTTTAATGTTTTAAATACTCAAATTTGTTTTATTTGAGCATCATTTGTGAAAAACATGTGCAAATAGTTGTATTGCTCAGCTCTTTACAGTGTTGAAAAGTTAGGAGGACATGACTTACTGAAATAATTCTGCTGACAAAAGACCACATTAGCTAACATAGTAAAAATAGGCAATCCTGGCATATAATAATAAAGTAGTTAATAGCATCAATAGCCCTTACATTTTATTTAACTCTCTTTCATTAAAATCCTGTTTGACTGCAAAATATGAAACCAAACAGTTTCTGAATATTGTCTTTCCTATCTGTATTTCTAGCACTAGTAATGCATTGCATTTAACAACACTAAATGAAACTACTGTACTTAAATGTACTGTACTTTTTTCCATAATGACCCTCTTTTTTCAATTTTTTTGTAATTATGATTATTTATATATTAAATTTATATTGTTACATTAAATCGTAGCTCTCATTTAGACATACTTATTTACTACTCACACATGTATATTTGTAATATAGGTATAAGATCATGTGAAAAGGTTCTGTTTGTCTTCAGTCAGTTATCTGATTGATTACCTAAAGAATCTGGGCATTTTATCGGCTAGTTTAGCTTATTATTGAAATACTCTGGTCCAAGTTGGCTGCCCAGTGGTTTGATTTGATTTGGTTAGAGATTTGAATTGAAAACAGTGTTTGTTGTTGGTAGTTTCAGAGTTACTTGCACTAAACATGTATGTGCAGCTGAGCAGTTATGGGTTGTTACTGAAACATGTTCCCTATGAGTTGAATCGCTTATTAATGAGTATAGTTTCTTTTCACTAGTCTGTATTATAATTCTATATATATATGTTTTAATTATATTTCAGCGTTCTTGGTGTCTGGGGTAAGACTGAGGTTTTGACATCACATCCGCTTCAGAAAACATAGGTTCAGTGGAGAAGCTGCCCCTTTTTCCCTGTAGCAGTTACAGCCCTTCCTGTATTACCTTTTTTGTTTCTAAACTGTGATGAACCACCACCCTACTCATATTTATTTCCAAAAATAGTAAACCTTTCGAAATCAGACATTTTTACAAAGAGATACAAATTAAATATTTTTTTTTTACTACACAAACATCAAATTTCACTGAAATGTTTGCCTATTATACAGGATATTTTGCTATCTTTAAATTGATTTGTACATTTGGCTGAGAATGCAGTATGTCTGCCTTTAAATCTACAGATCAAAAGCTTATGTGTCAGCCTATTTGTACCTTTTGCACCTCCATAGTTTATCCATATCTCTCCTTGAGTAAAGTACAAATGGTGCTTTTGTGAACATGTGAAGGAAAATCATAACAAAAACTCATCCACGGTGCTTATATAAACCTGAAAAGACTCTTAGCACCTGCCCATTTTGTTGGTCCTATGCATTGACTATGGTGAGCGGTAAGATGTAACCATTCTGGTCAACGACCGCTCTCCTGTCCACAGAAAAAAGACCTGGGGAATGGAGTTCCCAGGTACGAATAGTCCCATGAGGGTTAATGGTGGTAACAAGGTAGGGTCACATGTATGATAACGTGAACGACAGAGCGAAAGCCACCATTTCCGATTATGCTTTAAGATAATTGATCATCTTTCATTTTCCTGTTAATAACAGAATATGGAGAATTATTTTAATTTTCTGGAAATAATTGCCCCCATTTAGTCACACATGCCAGTTTCTCTAAAATGTTTTATATAATATAAATATCTTGCATATCATACCGTATCTTTCCAGAGATTTTTCTTTTACTAGCTTTGATTTTGGATTGATACATTGTGTTTTTCCAGTGATGCTTTTGTCCTTGATGGTTGGCTGAAACCAAGACACAATATATCAAAACAGCAATTAAACTAGAACTGTTTATTAATCTAAATATTTCTATTTGCCTACGCAGAGATTTGACATGTTTTATTTTTCTAGATCAAATCTGTCTAATATTTTGACCTCATATTTATTGCTAGCTCATGCATTAAAACAAATGTTAATATTTTATTTTTATATTTAATATTTTGGCTGTAGTGCTATGATAATACATCTAAACCACCAAATTCAAGCAGCCGTCCAGGCATCATGAGCGGGAAAAAAAGATGAAAAACATTCATAATTGGTTTATATTTTTATCACTAAGTAAGCTCATTATCACTAATTAGCCAGGTCATACTAGTCAACCTCTGAAACCAGGCACTGTGTAGAGATATCTTTAAGGCTCCATGTGTATAAAACTATATGTTAATAGGACATAATATATTTAGTTATATATAAAATATTTAAATTATGATTGCTCCTTAAATTGCTTTAAAAATACATACTTAAGTACATAAGTCTAACTGTCCTTTCACATATCTGTACATGGTATATAGGATCATGCAATTCTGCCATATGTTATGCAGTAACTGCCTGTAAGGTTAATATTATACCAGGAATCCGAAAGGTAAAGGTCGGATGATTTAGAAAAGTTGAACTTAACCATTTTTAATTCTAACGAGACTACTTAATAGTCATTGCTGGTGTTTGATTGTACATTTGCAAGTGTCTTATTTTTTCTCCTCTAACTCTCTAGCGCTCTTCACTCAGTGTTCATTCAGGTTGTGCATTACATACCTCTCCAGAGCATACTTAAGGAGAGGTATGTAATTAAGAATCCTTACAGTATATTGGTGGACTATCTACAGGGGTGGGCTGACACCTTCTGACCGGGGGGGGGGGGCGGCAGGTAAAGCCAAGTATCCTCCCAACCCTAAGCCCCCTTACATGGGTCTTGGTGGGTCCATGGGACCCAAACAGCACTGGAGAGACAAACAAAGGGATCCCAAAAAAAGTGGTTAACAAAGGCAATGATGCAGATAACCCTTAAATAATTGAAAGAAAAACAGAATGCGACTATTCGGCCCATCTAATCTACCCATTTTTTCCTCATTTGAGGTCTCGTGATGGGAGGCTGGTCCATTTATCTACCACCTTCTCAATATGTGTTCAAATGATGCCTGTACATTATCCTGCTGTGCTTCTTCTAACCCTTCCTGGGTCATATATATATATGGGAGAGATTGTGAGGCCAGACCTAAAACCATAGCATAGTCACAATGTCCATCCGCAGGTACCAAGAGTGCCCTTAACAAGGCTTTGGCAAATCAGTGCCGGGAACAGGGCATTTTCTTGAAAATATTCACTGTAGCCTATATTCATGTTTACATGTGGACAGCAATTATTCAGCAAAATCTAGCAAGCATGGAGTTGTTGGACTGGGAGCAGAGCAGGTTGAATTAGATACCACCCCAATGGTCAAAGGACTGACCTAGAGATGCCAGGGCAAATCCTATAATACTCATATAAGCCATAAACATAATTTAATTTATATAAATAACAGACAATAGACTCTATATAATCACATGCAATCACTGAAGCTCTTTTAGGAAAGCTCAGCATTTCTTTGTAAATAGTGTTTCACTTTTGCTTTATGGGTAGTGAAAGAATAATGTTCCCTTAAAGCTATTTTAACTATTTAAAATCTTCCGGTTTCACTTCCTAAGCTGCGCAAATAAGTAGGATTTATTGACATCCTGTTTTGATGTCGCAAATTTAGGAATATTTGGTGGTACTTTCCAAAAATTGTACTTCATATTTTGATTCCATGCTGCAAAAGACCCATAATGAACTATATAATGAGCTTAAATAACACTATTCTCACTAAATAGATGTTCTCGGGGGAGGTCAAAGCATGGGACTCACAAATGGATGGTTTGGCAATGACCACACTTAATGGCCACACACATTAGCTAACCAATTCTGCTAACAATGTACATTTCACCTGTGCACAAGCACAATGTAAAACTGTGTACTTCATATAGTGATTATCTGTCAGTAAATACAGGTTATGCTGTATTTCTGTTCATAAAACTGGATTCGTCGACTTTTAATCCTTACCTGTTGTGCTGTTTTGTACTCCACTTAACCACTAAAATGTCATGTATATAAACCATGTCTTCTTTAAATAGCATAACCCTACATTTCAAAAAAATCATTGTTTAATAAAATGTTTCAATTTAACAAAGTTCCTGGCAAAAAGTACACTGTCCTAAACCATGCTCCAAGTTGGGTAATTTCCTAGTATTAAAGAAATAGTATATGCTGATATGAGTGATAATGTCTGGCCATAAGGCTTAGACATTTGCCATGATTCGAAGAGGTGAAGTTTGTTAATGGTCGGTATATCCTATGGGAAACATAAGATTTTATCAGGATCTGAAAAAGCATAGAGCTTCAATAGGTTGAGAGCATCCCTAATTGATTGGGACTAATGGTTTGCAGGAAGAAACGTAGAAGATAAGTGGAACGTGTTAACTAACAATAATATAATACACGTATAAGCATGCCCCCTAACAAATAACACAATACAAAAGAAGCAAATGAAAACCAATGTGGTTTATTAGAACAGCCACTCGAAGGTTGGTTGGGGGGTTCATTTAAAGCATATAAATGAAAGGGATCAGGAGCCGCATTTATACAAAGCAAAGATACTAACAAAAATGGGAAAGGGCAATTAGAATGGCTAAAAAAAGATAGTAAGAATGGATAGCCAATGGCAGCAAGAAAAAAACAAAATGTAATTGCATAGATGAGAAAAAAAAAAACTAAAGAAGCAAACTATTGCCTATTTAAGTCTGCAAGTTATGCCACATCATTAGGTAAGGAAATACGCTCTCAACTAGAATTGCTTGCAAGGAGATTTGGTGAAGTTGGAGGACTGGACGACCAAATGCCTGAAAATAAAGGAATGTGGAAATTATATCCTAAGTGGGTATTATGTAAATCATTGAATAAAAAGGACTTGGCAATAATTATAGTCGGTAAACTTATCAACAGTGTTTAACGTAAGTCAGCTGCTATATGTAAGATATTGGCAGTATAAAAATGAATATGAATATGGCACTTGTTCTTAAAAATTAAAATATGGAGCTTCAAAATGTATAGAGTAGGGCTAGAAAGTTAATAAGAGGAATGGTAAATCTTGATATGAAGAAAGGCGAAGAGAAGTTAAATTTGCTTTACATTCGAAAAAGAGGCATCTTCAAGGGGATATAATAGCATTATAAAAAAAACATATTGGGACAATACCAGTCGATAACCCGTTCTTTATTAGGAGGCCATGACTTGAGGACCTTCCATATAAACCAAAAAGGGTTTTTTACAATAAGAACCATAAAGATTTGGAATTTGCTACCTACAGATGTTGTTCTATCAAGTCCAGTGGATGCCTTTTAGCAAATAAGTATACATGGGGATTTTAGCCAATAGGTCATAAGGACAATTGGTTATAAGGACAGGATACATTTTAGCTTGTTGATCCAGTGAGAAATTGGAGTAAAAAATGAATATTTTCAATTCTGAGGCACAATTGGAAATCTCGTCATTGTAAGATAATTTGCCTTCTTCTGGAACAACATCCAGGTTGAAATTGATGGACTTGTGTATTTTTTTTTTACCTAAATGAAATTACTGTATCAAAATTGGATATTATCTTGCAAGCTGCATTTTCCGAACTTATGTCATTGTTGAGGTTTGACCATATTGTAAACCATGAGGATGTGGCAGTGTACAAGAAGTAAATTTTATAAGTCATATTTCTATGATCCATGAATGCATATTGCGAGTGGTTGCGAGAAGTATTATGAGTATTAAGATGAGTGAGTCAGCTAAAGGCATGTCAGGATCTGTTCAAGATTTGCTCAGAAGATACTGAAAGCCCTTTCTGTCACTCAAGGACCCAAAGATATTTTAGTCTGCTATTTGCTCAATAAGTTAAGCAGGTCTGACTTTCACACATACAGTGACATTTCCTGAGACACAGTAATTTTGGTGAAAAATTAATAATAATATATATACTAATATACTTTATTGCCCAATTATAAGACAACCCCCCCAAATTTTAATATTAATTTACAAGAAAAAGAAAAGGCCTGGATATAAGACTATCCTATAGGAAAAGTGTACTACTAGGTAATACTAATTCACATGTAAACTATTTTTGGCATATTTAATAAAAACTATGATTGAGAAAATCATATGCCACTCTGCCTCCCTGATATGCCACTCTGCACCAGATATGCCTTTAACCCCTATATGACACTCTGCCACTCTGCCACCCTGACATGCTTTTAACCCCTATTTGCCACTCTGCCCTCCCAAGATATTCCCTTTTAACTCACTATAATGCCACTCTGCCTCCAGAAAACATTATACCCCCATGCCACTCTGCTCCCCTACATTCCCAACTACCAGTGCAATTCCCCTAAACTTGAGTCCCTCCCGTGCTTCAGACTCCCCTGGTGTCTAGTGGGGCAGCCAGTGGAGGTCTGCGCGATGCTCCGCTGAACGTTTGCAGGATGAGCACAGACAACCTACGCTGTTGCTGGCTGGTACTTCCGCCGGGGCTTCTATGACTGTCATAGAAGCCCCGGCGGAAGCGCCAGCAGCAGCGTAGGTTGTCTGTGCTCATCCTTTACGTTAACCGGCTGCGGGATGCACACAGACAACCTCCTCTTCTGCCAGCACTTCCGCCGGGGCTTCTATGATGGAGCACCGGAAGGTCACAATAGGTTTGTGCCACATGGTAAATATCTAAGTAACACCAACAGTATTAAGAAATAAAGCATATTGTATAGGGAAATGCAAAATATGGTGTGTGTTTCTGTGTGTGTGTTTGGATGCAATGTGTGGAATGAAAGCAAAAGTGTACTTTACATCATACTTATGTCAATATTTGTTATTTCATGTGGGCGCCTACTTCATTAACTATTCCAAAGCTGAATAGCCAGCAGCTAAATTTCGCTTTCAACCAACTTGTTTTTACTGTATATTCACTTTGCTTGCAATAAATCAGATTATCATTGAGCATAATCCACTACATTTATCAGTAAACATACATGCTATTGTGTGACGTTATATTGTTTGATCCAACTGAGTGTCTGTCTTCTGTACTGTGGGCTACTGCTCAATGCTGTCTGAAGAGGATAAAGCATGGAAGGCTTTAGAGACTCTGGCACTTGGGGGCTTCAGCCCCCTTTAGCCCATCTCCCGCAATCAGCAATGTCCACGATTGTCAGTAATTAACCTCACATGATGTGCTAATCATCAGAATAGATTGTCATGGAAATCAAATTGTGCTGTTGCCCTGCTGTGTCTTGGTGTCTATGTAATTTTGCCAAATAAACCAATACAAAGTGCAGAATGGTATTCCCTTCCCCATTGTTCATTTGTCAGTGAATTTAGTTTTGCTTAATAAAAAAATGCAGTAGTTGCTTCCTCAATCTTGGCTTGACAGTAGGCCAGCTTTGAGTGTGTAAGTGAAAGAGGACAAGTAAGTGAGAAGTGACAGAGGAAATCTGTGGGTAGAAATGTTATTATAAACCACAAAAAAAGACTTTGTAAATTTAAGAACTAAATGTTATTTTGTTACTACAATAAAAGGAACATTTAAACTGTTCTTTGTGTTCAACCTTCAAAGCAATCATTATACACCTTGTGAAAAGCAATATTTAAAATGAAAATAAAATTACAAGGGAAAGGGTATGTATGTTTGTATGTATGCCAGCATGAGTGTGTATGCATAAGTGTATGTGAGCATAAATGCCTATGTATAAGTGTATGTGAGCATGAATGTCTATGTATAAGGGTATGTGTGCATGAATGGCTATGTATAAGTGTGTGTGAGTATGCATAGGTGTGTGTGAGCATAGATGTGTATGTATATGTGGGCATGAAGACATATGTACTTGTGTGTGTGATTCATAAGTGTGTGTTAGCATGGATATGTATGTATACGTGTGTGAGCATGGATGTGTATGTGTTTGTATGTGAGCATGTATATGCACATGTGTGAAAAAGAAAACCGCAAAACCTCAATGAGCTGAAGAAAACGTTGTAAGGAATAGTGGGCCAAAATTCCGATGTGAGATACTGATAAAGCCATACAAAAAATGATTACTTCAAGTGATTGCTGCTAAAGGTGGTTCTACAAGCTATTGAGTCATAAGGTGTACTTAGTTTTTTTACACATGGCTTCTCTGTTTTGGCTTTATTTTTGTTGCATAAATTATAACATGGTGTAATGGCATGTGTTGTTGTTCATCTGAGGTTGTATTTACCTACTTTTAGACCTGCTAAGGAACAGATGATTGTATGTTATTATGTACTGATATGTAAAATCATATAATTCAAGGAGGGTGACTGTAAGCCTTTTCAGGTGAAGTGTGGGTAAGCTTGAGTGGTATGATAAGGACTGTGTGTTATAATGAGTGTGTATGTATCTGATAGTGAGTATAAGTGTGTGTGTTAGCATGTGTACATTTCTGTAAGTGTGTATGTTGGAGGGGGCAATGATGGCAAAGACACGTTTGTGGGCAAAGATGGCACAGATAAGCTGTTTGGGTAACCAACAAGCTGGGGGAAAGATGGCACAGGCAGGCTGTTTGGGGTTAGGATGGCATTTGTAATCTTGGAGTAAAGGGTTGTTGGGGTTGAACTGCAAGGATTTTTGGGACTCCTTTTACATTGGTGCGTCCACAGAAGAAGTTATGTTCGCCCCAGATTGCCATGGACATTTGAAGGGGCTGTAGTCCAGCTCTTTGGTTTGAGAGTTATTTTTCTGTGTAAAGAATTATTCAAAAAGTATATCACCCCCCTAAACCTAATAGCTAGTTATAGAAAACTTGGCACCAACAACTCCAATCAATATGACGATTAATCTTTTACATGCTGTAGATGAATTTTTTACACTCTTCTTGACAGAATTGTTTCCACTAATCCACGTTGGAATTTTTTTGAGAATTTGTTTGTTTTGCACTATTCGGAGATGGACTTTCTCATGTGCTTTGAATCATTGTCCTGCTGTATAACCCTGCTGTACTTGAGCTTTAGATCACAAACTGATAGCGGGACATTCTTCTTCTGGATTTTGGTAGAGAGCAGAAATCATGGTTCTAACAATTAGAAGCAGCCTCAACCATCACATTTAGCCTACTTCACATTGCAGGACTGATTCAACAGTGGTGGCAGTAAAATTCTAATAAATGAGGGGATAATTATGTTTTTTACATAGGGCCAGGTAGGATTTTCCTTCTATACATGAAAACATCATGTGTTATTTTTGTCTAATAATAACATTTGTTTGATGACCTAAAAAAATCAAATTTGACAAATATGGGAAGGGGCAAATACTTCTTCATAGCACTAAACATTCTTTATTCAGGACCCTGCCTGGGACACTGACATTAACAGTTTATCATCCCTGACAGCTCTAATAAAAGTACTTTAATATGATTCTTCTTCTAAATGAAAAAGTACTTTTCAGAGTTATGTCCGCCCCAGATTGCCATGGACATTTGAAAGGGCTGTAGTCCAACTCTTTGGTTTGAGGGTTATTTTTCTGTGTAAAGAATTATTCAAAACGTATATCACCCCCCTAAACCTAACAGCTAGTTATAGCAAACTTGGCACCAACAACTCCAATCAATATGACGATTAATCTTTTACATGCTGTAGATGAATTTTTTACACTCTTCTTGACAGAATTGTTTCCACTAATCCATGTTGGAATTTTTTTGAGAATGTGTTTGTTTTGCACTATTCGGAGATGGACTTTCTCATGTGCTTTGAATCATTGTCCTGCTGTATAACCCTGCTGTACTTGAGCTTTAGATCACAAACTGATAGCGGGACATTCTTCTTCTGGATTTTGGTAGAGAGCAGAAATCATGGTTCTAACAATTAGAAGCAGCCTCAACCATCACATTTAGCCTACTTCACATTGCAGGACTGATTCAACAGTGGTGGCAGTAAAATTCTAATAAATGAGGGGATAATTATGTTTTTTACATAGGGCCAGGTAGGATTTTCCTTCTATACATGAAAACATCATGTGTTATTTTTGTCTAATAATAACATTTGTTTGATGACCTAAAAAAATCAAATTTGACAAATATGGGAAGGGGCAAATACTTCTTCATAGCACTAAACATTCTTTATTCAGGACCCTGCCTGGGACACTGA
Source organism: Spea multiplicata (assembly GCA_009364415.1). Taxonomy (NCBI): domain Eukaryota; kingdom Metazoa; phylum Chordata; class Amphibia; order Anura; family Pelobatidae; genus Spea; species Spea multiplicata. The sequence goes on from VKOC01003413.1 coordinate 50,565, forward strand.
CATTAACAGTTTATCATCCCTGACAGCTCTAATAAAAGTACTTTAATATGATTCTTCTTCTAAATGAAAAAGTACTTTTCCTGAGTTAGAAGCTGCTCTGTGGTCCAACAATTCTTGTCATAGATTGGCTGCTTGAAGACTCCTGCTTGGCATTGCTGGTGTTCAGCTGCTCAGCCATGGAAACCCATTACATGAAGCTCCTGACACACAAGGAAGGTATTTCATGAAATGATATGTGTCAAGGGTGGCATCCTATTTTACTAGTAGTGTTTGTATATGGAGATGTTAGCAACAGGTTTGGCTGAAACACCTGAACTCAATAATTAAAAAAGGGGTCTACATACTCTTGGTCATATAATGTATCATATGCATTAAAATGCACATGGTGGCTGGAGTATCCCTTTAACTTTGCAACAAAATCCTTGGACTTTCCAATTTATTATTTTATGGCCTTTCCAATGTTTTATTTGCAGTTCATCTTGCGAACGTCTAGCCTACATTATACAGGGGAAATCCCTGATATCACAACTTCCAGTTTCAGATTGTGGTTTCATTTCTAAAAGATTATTTTACTCTGGAAACAAAATAGAGTATATGACATTTAAGTATGTAAATGGAAAAAAAAGTTAAAGGTAGAGAATGTTGGTCTTTTATTATCTGAAACTGGAAATTTGGTTAGTGAGGACAGAGAGAAAGCCAACATCTTAAATGATTTTTTTCTTCTGTTTATACCAAGGAAGAACCAATGACGGAGCCCCTGCT